>VZRO01005637.1:10047-47100 GCA_013397915.1 Daphoenositta chrysoptera | reverse complement strand
AAGCGGCGGTTTTCTTGGATCAGTGAGTGGCGTCTGGCAGCGGTGGCGGCCATCGGGGAATGGTCACAGCCTCTGCTGACACGGGCAGTGTTTCGGCTGCGGGTCCCGCAGCCCCACATTGGGCGCCACATGCCGCGACACTGGCTGTCCGGCTAGCTGCGTTCGCCAGTGCCTGGCACCCGCCCGGACAGGAGAGGATGGCGGAGGCTGCTCGCGGGCGCGGGAGGGTCGGTGAAGTCCCAGTTCAGGTTCACCAGACCCACCAGTGGTAAGGGCGCGCAGGAAAGAAGGAGGGAAGGAGGCGGAGGGGCTTCTCGGGGTAGAAGGTTTATTCCGGCATCATGGTGGCGCAGAGAAGTCCCGAAGGGCCATTAAGCAGATGTTTTATGCTTTTACAGAGTGGGAGGAGAGAATACAGAACATCCAATGGTGCAGGGATGCGGGGTTTGAATTTTCGCAGGCAAGAGTACAGAACCAATGGGAAGCATTGTGGGAGGGGAGGAATACCATGGGGGTATTGGGGAATACAGAATTTTTCAAAGGGAGAAACCAGATACAGGGGATGGGAGGGGATGGCAGTGGCTGGTTATGGGGCGAACCAATAACCTGCCATAGCACACCGCAACAGTTGACCTCGGTGAGAACATTTGCAGGCTTTAAATACAGCATACTCTTAAATATTTTGTAAGAGAAAAAGAGTAGTATGCTTAGCATCCAGTAATTTTGGATCAGTACTAATATTATAGAAATCCTTTTGTTCGGTTTGAGTATTTTGAGTTCCAGACTGTTTCTTTGAGGATATGAATAGGAAGTAGTTTTCAGCCTATATTTTGGGAATTGTGGATTTACTTTAATAATGTGAATGCTGAGGTGCAAAAGGACTGATTTGGAAATAAGAGAGTAAACTGTTGGGGGAAGTCAGAGTATTTTCTTAATTAAAGTGAGGTTTTATGGTGCAAACATGTCGTTAATAAACAGCTAATTCTCAGCTGACAAGATGAGAATTTCCATAGAAAAATGTGCATTAGAGGCTATATTAAACTGTAGTTTTGCAGCATCTTATTTTAAAACTAAATTGCTAATGCTGGTCATCTTATACGTGCTGTTAGAGAATTGGTGTAGAAGTATTATTGTTATTTTCTTTCTTTTAGATGGCATTCTAAATGGATCAAATTATCAGCCATAGTCCCCATTAGAGACAGTGAAAGTGGAGGAGGTAACTATTTTCATGTACCAAATAGGCTTTAAAAGTTACTATATTAGTTCTCATTTTAGCTAGTTCATTTAGACCTGGAAGTTATTTATGTCAAGACATATAATTGATCTTATAAGTATGTAGTACCTCAGGACCAAAAGCTGGAATGTTCTTTTCCATTGTAAGAAAAGGACTTCCTATGGTTTTATATAAAATTTGAAAATCTGATAAGATGACAAATGTGAATATATTGTATTTTATAACCAGTATTACTGGAAACATCAGTTGTATGGAAGTGTACTGACAGAAGTCACTGACTGTGCTGATAGAAAGCGAATTACAATATTTTTAAATGTCATGAAATTCAAAGCAGAAATCTAATTGACAGCCAGCAGCAGAAACTTCAGTTTTAAAACATTAAACTATAAATTCTGAAGAAAATAATATATATGAAAACAAAATTGTTTACTACAGGAACTAATATAGAGAGTGTGTCTTACAAGATTTGCCCATTACTGCCAGTTTTTTATCAGTTCTACATTCAATTCCCACAAAATAACCACAGATAAGTTCAAATAGTAAATTTTCACAATCCAAAACTACCCAGATCCTTAGAAAGAAACTACATTTTTAAAGGTGATATTTTAATC
This sequence comes from Daphoenositta chrysoptera, assembly GCA_013397915.1. NCBI lineage: Eukaryota > Metazoa > Chordata > Aves > Passeriformes > Daphoenositta > Daphoenositta chrysoptera. The sequence continues at coordinate 45,255 of VZRO01005637.1, read as the reverse complement.
ATGTTCTCTAAAAGTTTTGTTTAATCAGGACTTTTAACTCACCATTTTGCATATGCAGGCAAAACCAACAAATTTCTTCCAGAGTGGATGTTACCCATTAAAACTGATTTAATAAAGCAATTCAAAACTCTTTAAGGGGCAGGTGAAGCTTCTGTCTCCCACTGCCTCAACCTTACACCTTGTGGACTTCCCCTTTTTTGCTCTGGAACTTACATTGGCTTTACTGGGTGCTATTCAGGTCACTAACTTTTTCAGTTTTTCTTTCAATGTTATTGCTAGGTGATCTTTAAAGTTTTGTTTCAATGCAAACCATTCTGCAATCCTGCGAAATTCTGAATTTTAAGAGGTTGTATGTTGTAGGGTTGCCTTTACTTGTTCCCTCTACCTTTCTTTATTATTTTACCCTTTCTTTGCTACTATTGTACAGGTGCCTAACTTTAAGTGCTGCTGTCTGCAGTACAACTCCTTGGTCTTCTGAAGCATCTCCGAATTTGAGGCATCAACCTAGATTCCTTCTGTAGGCTTTCTTACCCTGCTGTTGCTGTTCTGTCCCTTGAGCTGCTGTGTTTTAATCTGATGAGCACAAATAGCATTTGGAAGAGCATCTCTGAGTTTTGAGACTCCTTTCTGAGGAACATAAGGTTCCTGTAATACCCCTTTTCATTGAAGGGTTTCATGAGACACTGATCTGGCACTAGCTCACACGTTGCTCAGCTGACTGAATGACTGGCTGCCAACAGAAGAAAGAGATTTCTCTTCCCACTCCTGTCTGAGCTGTCCTACCCAGCGGGCTATGCAGGTCCCAAAGGAAAAGTAGCGGAAATTCACCCAAGGAAGTGTGGCAAATTTTGAGGGTAGATGCATAAATAAAATTCAAGCACTTTATTAGAAAATAATAGATAAAAGCAAGTCTCAGTAAACAACAAAATTTGTTGAGATATAAGGGTATAAGGAGTGGAGTGGGGTCAAAAAGGCAGGTGAAAACCAGGCACGGAAGGTTTCCATCATACAGAGCCATTAGTTCAACTTCAGGAAACACTACAGCTGAAGAGAGTGTCCATGCTCTTGAATCCCCAAAGCAGCATTTTACAAGGAAGAGAGCTCACTGTAGCAGGAGGCAAAGAGATCCAAGAAACAGCAAAGAAAGAAAATCCTGCAAATTAAATCTTTCCTCTATGTTTACCAGTCTGACACATTCATAATAATATTTTTTCAGTGTTTGCAGATACTCACTCTCCAGTCTTCCTATTCATGCCTCACGCGCCCTGTCTGTGCAATGCTCTCTGTGTTTGTACTTCATGTAGTAAAAAGACATTCCCTTTGGTTATTATCTTTTCTGAATATCTCACTAGCTATGGGGACTTTTTTTAGTTAAAAGTATGAGGAAATAGCTGGGAGTGTTTGTGTGCTCATTTTCCATCCCTCTTAACTCTCTCTTTTAAAAAAAAAAAATACGATGATCATCTACTGCTTTAAGCTCATTCACATAGCCAAGATTTATACGGATTGTGCTGTCCCACTGTTAATATTTTTCTTACTTGAAAGTGTGACCATTCTGGTGAATCAAATCCATTGTTCTATCTTCTTGTTCTATCGTGCTCTATCATTGGGAGACAATGAAGCACATGATATTTTGAAATTTGGAGAATGAAATACTGGCAACAGAGACCCTTGAAATCAAGGCGATGTACAGAAATAAAATCAGAGTTGGGAATGTTATTTTGTATGCATATACATATATTTCTGTGTGCATGTACATGTGTGTTTACACATATACACAACTTTTTAAAAGTTATAGACACCAGCACCACACATGTAGACACAGGACTGCTAATTTGTTACAAACCTTAATGACCTGACATGGTCAGCAGCTTTGAATGTAACCTCCAAATCACACAGACTTACTTTCTGACCTTGATTTTCAAGTAAAAGAAAGAAAAGCATGTTTAGAATAGGCTAGTGTTTTCAAAGGAACTTTGGATGAGCAGTACCTCTGAAATTTAGAGACTGGAATAACTTATGCTTTTCTAATGATAGATTTGAATTAGTTTAGTTTAGGTATTTGAATTGGAATATTCGTCTCAGTCTTCTTTTATCTCTCCAAGATAAATGCTAGCACATTTTTCAATTAAAAAGGAAGACTCTTGGGCTGAGTTGCTAAATTTCAGCATAAATTTTTATTCTGAAATTTTAAGCCCCCAAAAATAGCAAAGGGAAAGATTATAACTATCTGACACTACCTTATCTGTATAGCTGAGAACAGCATCAGTACAATAAAAAAAGATAGCAGTGTCTCCCATTGATTGTTGTTTGATGAATGTAAAGCAATTTACGGGAATGCAATTAGCATTTGCAATCGCATTACCATGGGGAATTTTTTTAATGCTGGCTCTGAATTGAAAAATCTATACATTTTCTGTCCATGAGTCACTTCTTAGGAAGCTTTCTTTCTTGTTTCTTTTTTTTTTTTTTTTTTTTTTTGGTTTTTTTTTTTGGGTTTTTTTTTTTTTTTTTTTTTCATGTTTCAGAGCTATAATTTGTGAAATGCTGGAAGGAAGTAAACCCAGAATTTTTATGCTTAAAATATGCCAAAGGACTAATTGTACAGTATATCTACTGCGGTAGATTACTTGGATTAAAATTTGTAAGGCTGTGCATTGCTGTGGAATTAGTTTTTCAGGGTTTTTATAGGAAGAAATACATCTCTTGGAAAACAAATGGCTTCTGAATAGGAATATCTTAGCAACCTTGAAATAATTTTATAAATGTATGAATTAAGAAGTTTGAAGTACAAAGATTAAATAAGCAAAGCAGTGTGCTGAAACAGTAAGACCTGTATGATGATATAGTAACAATAGTGCTAAAAGTAACAATGCTAGCTTTTAACAAACATTCAGATTCCCAACAATACGTGTGCATGCATACCAGTGCACAGTGCTCAGTTAGACACACTGTTCTGTCTGCACTTTAAATAGGTGTAAATTTAATAATTTTTACATCACAAAAGGTATAGAGATTTTGGGAAAAAACCCACACAAGTGTGTTGATTCACAGTTTGGATCTTCTGTGGACATGTTAGTGAATGATTGTCAGTGCTACAGGAGAAATCAATCCCAGCTGGTATGGAGAGGGTATCAATGAAAAATGTGTGTGTGCTGAAAGGGGAAGGCAACATCCTCCTGCTGTTGACACATGCCTACAATAGCAAATGTGGTCTGTACAGTGCTTTTTAATGGTTTCTGTGTGTTGTGGACTGAGTGCTGCTATCCTAACTCAAAGACAACCATAGGGAATTATTTCTGTAGAGATCTAGATGGGAATGTCTGTTGCTTTAAACAGTCTGTTGCTTACTTTAACACTATCAGCTAAAGTTGTCTTCCTGTAATGGTATAGAGGGTACCTTAACCACTTTAGGAGAAGCTTCTCTCTTGTGTGTTTGACCTTAGAGGTCAAACCTTAAGGTTCCATTGTCTATTGCATCTTGTATACCTTAATCTCTGTGAGGTCTAGAAAGAATTGCTTCTGAATTCCTTGAGACTATATTAACTTTACCAGTGGGACATTATCTTACAAGCTTTCTGAGGATTTTTATTTATTTTTAAATGAAAACCTTGAAAGAAAGTAGAAACTTCTTTGTTCCTATTCTTGTTATGTCTTTATACATATGATAAAATGCTAGACCCTGTCAGTTCTTTTTTTCCACTGAAAACTTCCGTCAATTTTAGTGGGTACAATAGTGTTTTTAACTGAGGTTGGCATTAATATTTTAATGGAGTTGAAATTGTCTGTGTGCCCTGTTGCTACTTCGCTTTGGGAAAAAAAAGTTGTTATCCCCATTTATCTGCATTCACTGCTGTGATCACACTGTGCACTGGCATGTCTGCCATCTTAAGGAGAGGCTGGAGGTTTTGGGACACATCTTGTTCTGGTAATAAGCAAAGCACTGCATTTCCACCCTTTACTGGGGTGGCAATGCAGTGCCCACTTCCTTCAGATTTAACTCTGCTGCACTTTCACTTAGCATCAATAATCAGTTAATTACTTCATATTTTCATGTTTTGTCCTTGAGGAAAAAGACTAGATACTTTTGCCATGTTGACACAGCCTCAAATTTTCTGTTATTTTTATGAAGACCTAAATCGACCAGTATGAAGTGCAAGATGCAAGGAATGAGGGAAAATTTTGACTCCATAAAGAGAACTCCTAATAATTTTCTAAAAGTAATTAAAAAATAGATTTTCTGTTTCTCTGGGTGAAACACCAGATACTTGGTGTTGCTGAGTTTCAAGGCTGGATATGTTCTTAAGATAATTATTAGTTTTCCCGAGGAGGGAGATTTGTATTCTTTATATATTAACTTCTAAAGTTAAGTTCTCTTAATGCCTCTCCTCTTCTGTATTGCAGTCTTCTTCAGAATGCATTTCCGTAGCCTTGATTGGCTATCCAAAGAGTGCTAGGGCTAAAAGCAGATAGTGGTTTTGTCCAGTATGGGGCAAAATGTTGTTCTTAAGTGTTGTTCTGCGTTTGTAAGGCTAGTCTGGCACTTTCGAATATATTCATCTAAATTCTGCCAGTATTCATCTGCCATTCTTCTGGAACACAAGTATTTCCTGTGCTTTAGCGAAGTTCAGTGTTTGGTCAAGGACCTGCTGGGACTGCACTGTGTGTCATACCGGTAATTTAGTGCTGGGTGGTATCTACCCAGTTTCCAGACTGGGGACGATGCTATACCACTGTTTTCGCTATTCTGTAAGCAGTGACTTATTGTGACAAGAGTGTTCCAGGCAGCTGTTGAAGTTACTCTGCTCCTGTGGGATCAATGCCTCCTGGTTCCTAATAACTTTGACTTAAAAGGAACCAGTGCACCACAGGAGATAGGAGCCTCTGTTTGTTGTGATATCGATTATTTGATTACGGTTGTCTTGACTCTGTGAAGGCAACAGTTTCTGTTCCATGAAAGGATGGGACTTGTGGCTTTGCACAGAGCTTTCTCACTGGGGCGAAGGCTGGTCTCTCGCACTGTACGCAAATTTGCTGACATTTTGGGAACCTCTGGCTGTCTTGAAGGAAGTCAGTTATCAGTGGAATCCCAGAGCCATTGCTTCACAGGGAGGCAAGAGTATAAAGATCATGTGGAAGGGAATATGACAGGCAGTTGCTTCTGTGCATGCAGGAAGCAGGAGTTCCTTCATGGTTGAATTTAGGTTACTCCGTAGCTCTTCCCACTTCCATGCGAGGCAGGCACCCTAACTTATGAGGTATAGTGCCACTTTCTTTCCACCCACCCCATGCTCTTGAATCATTGTGTACAATGATCCTTTTGACATTTTTGGTTTTAAATCATTTTAAGGACCTTTGCTAGAGGTTAAAGGGTGACAGCTTGCAGTGCCCTTATAAGAAAGAAAGTCTGGGCTGAGGCAAGGCAAGCTTGTGCAGTCTTTTGATTTAATTTTGACTCTGGTTTTAAAATCATTGGAAATTACTCAGAGGAAAGAATGGATTTTGGAGATCTTAGCCCTCTCGACCAACTACTGTATCCTGTTCAAGCCAGGGAGGGCTGTTATACAAGCAGTTACCAGACCAGAGGTATTTCATGTGGAAGCTGGAGGACTTTCATTCAGGCTGAGTGATAAGTGCTCAAAACAGGCCAATGAGTTTGGGTGTTTTAAGAAAAGATTGCAGCTGGCGAACTTGGATTTGATAAAATGTGTAAGCAAGACTTTTAAAATATCGTTAGAAAATTATTAATTGCTTACCTTTCTGGGGTTAAAAGACCAAGTTTTGCGTGTTTTCACCAGTGCAAATGACAGTAGAAAGGAGGAATAGTCATAATAGGTTACAGCTCCTTAGAAATGGTAAACTGAAAACATTTAAACAGGCTTTTAAAGCAGATTCTGAAACAAAGGAGGTAGCATAGCCCCTCTAAAAGCATGGTATTATCCCTGTGGAAACTGGGATTAATTTATAAAAATAAATAAACAAACTGCTGTACAGATTGGCATTACCCATCAGGAGGACAGAGCAAACATTAGCAGTTCAACCCATTGAATCAAATGTGCAATTTGAAAGAGGGACACTGAGGAAGAGATCATGGAAGCTTCAGTCACAACATTTTGTCCATAATTGAGTCTTGGGAGTAACTTGGAAGGGAAATCTGAGCTCCATCTGTGAAAAATCATTCATAACTTCAGGTCTCATTTGTCTTTTTTCCTGATAATGAACTTTACAGATATCAAGAACAGAACAAGAGGTAAAAGAACCACCTTGGGATTTATTAATTAGAAGTCTTGAATGGGAGCAGTAAGTGCAATTTGTTTCAGAAGTACATTCACACCTTGTGTGTGCTTCCTCTCTGTCAACTATGTTTTCTCTAGTGCTATCAGAATTACAAATACATAGTGTTAATTCATAGATGAAACATAATTTTAAAAACTTGGTGTTAACATTTAACATTAATGGTGTTAACATTTGAAAGATACAAAGCAGAATAATAAGATGGAGAACAAAGTGGAGGCAGGAAACTGGTGTCCTTTAAAACCACTGTGCTAAAGTCACATCAGAAACTGAAGCAGCAGGAGTTTTTCTCAAGTGGAGAAGTGTCTCAAAGTGTCTTTTATGAATGAGGTGAATGAAATAATGGCCATAGTTGAAGAAATTAGGCCATGAATGCAGAAATTAACATATTCAAGTTAGTTATCCAAACATGTGAGGAGAAATCTGGAAACAAGAAACTGGACTTCTTAAGGAGATGCTGATGAAACACATTCAGAGATGGAGAAAAAAGACCAGGCCTGCTGTTACTGTAGAAAGAGGACCTTGAAAGAACTGTTCTGAAGGGGAATGCCAATGCCTCAGAATCTGAGTCATGTTGAGTGCCTTGCAAAGAAAATTGCTAGGGAGAGGGAAAAATCTGACCTTTAATTTATAAGGAATAGTATGTACTTAGCTGTTGAATAAGAAGTAAATTATAGATAGGCAAGATCTCAAATGATTGATAAAATGGTGGTTTCCTGTTGATTTTTGAGAATTCTTATTAGAGCACATATTCTTCATAAAGGATGGACTGAAGTCATCTTTCATTTAGAAACAATGACTGTGACCACTTCTGTGGTACACTGTACTCATGAAAGGAGGTTAGATGGTTAGATATTCAAAGCTGCCTTAAGGACAGGGAAGTTAGGAGTGGCCCTCTGGGAAGACTGGTCTTCCTAATCTGCTTTGTGTGCCCCAAATTCACATATCTATTGCATCATCTTATATTCCATCTAAAGAGCCTGCTTGCAGTGTGAACAAGAGGAAAAACAGCTGCTTACTTGGGACTGGTAATACTAATAATTTTTACAGTATTTCACAACTGTGTTTTTTCTTCTGTGCTTTCTTTTTTCTGCTTTTGGAAAGATATACAAAGAGTATCTGATGGTTTGTCAGAGAATGAACTGCAGGTAAAAAGTATTTACAGCTTGATTTAGGAAGGCTGAAATCTCCGCATTTAAGTTACACTGACAAATGTCACTCCTAAGTCCACAATTCTTCGCCATGTACAGCCGTAATACCCTGCTAACCTATGTTTTCACTTATGCAAGGGTGAATGTTGTAGTATCTTGGTGGGTAGAAGAATCATTTTACCTGCAACTTTGATAGTATATTTGGTTTGCATAGCCAGGCTTTGGTAGCCGGGGGCCACAAGGGTGGCTTCCGATAGAATCTCCTAGGAGCTTCTCCTCTGTCTGATGCCAGCTGGTTCCACAAGGTGGACCTGCCAATGCACACCCTAACATCAGTGGTGGTTGTGCCTCAGGGAAAACACATAACAGAAGGGGGAAAAGTTACTGAGTGGCAGCATGGGCAGTTGGACTGAGGACTGACAATTTGTGAGCGGAACAGCCCCTCAGATCCTTCAGTCAGTGGAAAAGGATGAGAAGTAAGTGCACCAGGTGCAGGAGCAGAGGTTCCCCTGCAGCCGCTGGTGCAGACCATGGCGAGGCAGCTGTGCTCCTGTGGAGGTCCATGGGGGAACAGGGATCCACCCGCAGCCCCCGGAGGGCCCCACGGCAGAGCAGTGGGTGCCCAAAGGAGGCCGTGCCCCTGTGGGAAGCCTGCGCTGGAACAGGCTCCTGGCAGGATCTGTGGGCCCGTGGAGAGAGGAGCCCACACCAGAGCAGGTTTGCAGGCAGGACTTGTGACCCTGTGGGGGACACCCGCTGGAGCACTCTGTTCCTGAAGCACTGTGCCCCGTGGAATGGACTCACACTGGCACAGCTTCTGAAGAACTGCAGGCCGTGGGAAGGACTCACGTTGAAGTTGGTGAGGGAGTGTCTCCAGTGGGAGGGAACCCATGCAGGAGCATGTGAAGAGCCCTCCCTCTGCGGAGGAAGAAGCAGCAAAGATAATGCATGATGAACTGACCACAACCCCCATTACCCAGAAGAGAAGGACACATGCCTGAATTGTCATCTCCTAAAGGATTGTGGAACAGGTGGAAATCTCTTAATGAATGTTACAGTAAACAGAAATGCTAGAACAATATTGCACAGGCACGAAGGGGAGGCAGGGGCATAGCAGAATGCTGCAACAGTATTTAGTCTTTACACAGTAGGTGTCTGCAGAGGACATGGAAGGAGACTTGAGGTGTGCTCCAAGAAATTGAGGAATATTTTTAGGAAATGAGTTGCACTGAGACTTCCTTGAATTCTTGTATGTGTATATAAAACTAATGAAATCAGTAGTAGCCACTCCTTCTCTGAAAAAAGCTGCATGTTTGCTAGATTTTTCTAATGAATTATCTGTAAGCATGGAAAGATGCACTAGTACGAACATAACCAAAGGCTCTTGAAAGGGATATAGCTTCAGAGGTTTTAAGTTTGAGGATCATTAATAACAAAGGATGACTGAGATCATCTTTTACCTTGTACTGGTTTTCTTATGGTTTCCAGGGTAAAAGTTCCCAATAAAAAAAAAGTAATGAAAAGACCAATATAATCACTTGGTCATAGTTGAACTTGAAAATATACTTAATTCTCAGTTTGAGTTGGGTTTGGTTTCTTGTTTGTTTTTGCTGGGGTTTTTATATATATCAAAAGCTTTTCACTGCTTCAAAGGTTTTAGGATTTAATTTTGTTTATTTTAAGGGTTACTGCTTTAATTCCAGTTTGAGCTGTATTTCTTAATGACTGAAAAGACATGTACCTTAGTTGTCCTTGGTCTGAGTAATATGAATCATATGAATATGTAATATGAATATCATATGAATTACAGTAATAAGAAAATATACATATCATTATCCAATATATAATAAGATTCATCACTGTGTAGCAAGGAAATGCAAAACATGCTTTAGTGTCCAGGTTCTTGAGCTTCTATATATCTTAAAAAAAAAAATTTCTACCTTGATTACAAAATAGAAAATCATGGTTCTTTTGGGGTTTTATACTTCATTAAATGTAATCTACTGCCACAAGAGTATAAGATCACATTACTTTAATTGTGTTTGGGTTTTGGTTTTGTTTGGGGTTTTTTCCTATAATATTAAAATTGTGTTTCAGTGTTCTGGGGTTGTTTTGAGGGGTTTTTACTTTTTTTTTTTTTTTTAATTTTGATTCCTGGTTGGGTGGTTGATGTTGTTGATTTGGGTTTTTTTTTGTTTGTTTGTTTGTTTGGTTTTTTTTTTTTGTTGTTGTTGTTGTTGGATATATTAAAAAATAATCTTTCTGTGTTCCCAGGAGAAAAATACGTGGGGTTTTAAAGAAAATGTTTAACATGGAAACTTTTCTGCATGCAAAAGATGCTATGAAGCTGTTCAGTGATTTGAAATGCTAAAAGATCTCTCATGGGAATGAGTGAATGAATGAGCAGTTGATTTTATCAGGCAGGTAGGAGACAAAAATTGTACAGATGTGGTTAATTGTTCTAAATGCACCCAAATTCTCAAGCATCTATTATTATGCTGTTGCCTCTTCTTGTGAATTTGCACTCTATTCTGTAAGAATAACTACATATTTTACAGAATATTCCTTCTTCTGTAAGAGCAGTTTGAGAAGTGTTCGGTCTGTCAGTATACGGGAAACAGCTGTTAAGAACTCCAATTTTTTCTCTTCCTTTTGGAAAAAAGAGTAGGAAGTGATCAGATTTTTCAGCAAGTCGCTTTGTGTAAAACATCAGATTGAGGAGTTCCCAGGGGTGCTGTTAGATGTGCTATGATAATGGCTGCTGTACTGTTGGAAATAGCAGTTGGTGAAGCTGCAGCGTGTGCGCAGCAGTCTGAATGTTCCTGTTTGTGTGAGCTGCTGCACATTCATACCCCGTGCATGAGCATTTGTCAAATCTCTGTTCATCCTCTGATCATATCACTTTCATGGGTGGTTTGTGAACCACGCAAAGATCATTTGTAGGAGCCAGAAAGGCTTAGTTTAGAAAACACAAAAGAAAAAGGAACACCGTCACCTGCACCACTCTCACCACCCAACAAAAATCAAAACCAAACGCAAACCAAAACAAAAACGCCATGAAACAAATAAACATTTAGCTAATGAAGTACGCAAAGATGTTTGCATGAATAAGTCATGGCTCTGTCTATTTGTTAAACTGATTGACAGGAAATGAAAGTGATACACTAGAGTTGCAGCATTTCTCCTACCTCTGATGTCTTACATTACTCTGCATTAGATCATTAGATCTTGCATTAGATCATGATGGATTGTAATGTCTTTGCAAACTCTGTAACTATTTGTGAAGTTGCTCAGGTTGTTGTCTGGACTTAAACAAATTAGGATACGGAAAGTGATAAGCAACTGTGTAGGCCCCCCTGCCTGTTTATTCAATTTAGAAAGGAATCCTGATGACTAGACAAAAAGCTCATGCTAGCCTATATTCACAGCTATTTTTTTAATGGAAAATTACTTTATGCTGATTTTCCTGGCTATAAGAGAGGCCAAGCCAGTTTTTTTGTTTTACTGTAGAACATACTGTTCCTTGTTCTATGAACCTATGTGTATCTTTTCTTTGTCATTTATGATTGCACCATTGAATCAAGAAGAATGTCCCACCAGTGATACTTTTGCTCAACTTTTTTGAGTTTCCAGACTGTAGCAAAAATAGCAGGTATTTAAGATCTATAAAAACACTTTCCCTAAGCAACATGTGGGTAATTTCTGACATGGACAGAGATTAAACATTTATCTTCAGATGCATCCTTGAAGATGGAAGATAATCAAAAAGAAAGTGTGGCTGCAAAGCATACTTCCATTTGCCTAGACAAAGGACAGTTTTCCTACCCAATTTCTACTGCATGTGTATTCTTTGTAGTTCTGTAAATCCTTTCAGTGAAGTAAAAATGTGTTACCTACTTAAAAGTGGTAGGTAAAATGTAAGGTAAAATGTGTTACCTACTTAAAAGTGACCAGCAGTGTATGAAGTTTATTAAGGCTTCTATGACAAACAAACATAAATTTTCATACTTGTTAAGTATAAAATATAAGAGCATCAATCAATTTAAATCTGTCAGATGATTGTCTAAGTATCTGAGTGTTTAGAAAGACAAAGTTGTTTCTAGACAACTTCATCATGTCTCATTTCAAGACAACTTTGCCTAGGTATAAATAATTCTTTTGGATTTTGCAAAAAATTCCTGAGGTGGCTGGGAAGGGAAGCACCTGGCTTGGTTTCACAGAGAACAAGCTGAAAGATACCTAAAGTATCCCAAGTCTTCAAAACTGTTCCACAAAAGAGAAATAAACTTGTAGCTAGATCATAAGTCATTCAATGTACTGGCTTGCTGTCTGCTGATTGCGACCTGTTGAAAAGAAAGCCTTGCAGATTTTTTCTGCTTCCAGCTCATTTTCCAGTTAATCCAGGCTCCCTTGCTTTCTGTGCATTCTCAGGCCCATCTCACTGCTGCAGTCTTCCTTTTGGACCTCAGAGCAGTGTCCCAGCTGTGGCAACACAGCAGGTTGCCTGCCTCCTTTTCCCTTCTTATCAACAGCCCCATCGGCTCTCCAGAACTTTCTTCCAGTTAGACATGCTCCGTTTCCTTCAGAAAAGAGGTATTTTCTCTCTCCCACCAGGAATGTCAGCCTAGCAAAGAGAGATGGGAACAAGGTAAAAAGATGGCTGCACTGCCTTGTTGCATTGTTTTAAACAAGATGTAGCTAACCAAGCACTTGTAAATTTTGAAATGGAAATGAAACAAATTTATATTGCACCAAATTTTAGCTAGATGCGGTGGACATGTTATGGTTTCTTACCTTTATCACACATCTACTGTTCTTGGTGGTGGTGTTCAAAATCCATTGACACCTTCTTTGGCCTACTGTGTTCTGAGAATAGCATGTTTTACAATGGTAGCATGATCCTGTTCTCTTTTTCTATGTCATGCATATCTACTTCAAATAGAGGCCATCACAATCATTACAGTGTACTATGTGGTGCAGGGCTTCTGGAAAGAGTCAGTGGTTTTAGCTTTATTTCCTATTTAATTACCATTTCATATGCCACCTAATTTGTCATTTTAGTTTTCCCATCTGCAGTTGAATTTTTTTACCTTCATATGGTTTACAAACATGTCGTTATCTTACTGTAATCATTGTTTGAATAGTTAACCTATAAATGATGTGTTCTTCAAAGTATCTGAGGTTTTCATGCTGGTTTCTTCTAGATAAAATTCATAATCATAGAATCACAGAATGGTTTGGGTTGAAAGGGACCTTAAAGATCATCTAATTCCAAGCTTCCACTAGACCAGTTTGCTCTAAGCCAATTGGCCTTGAGTGCTTCCAGGGATGGGACATCCACAACTGGAAAAGAAAGTGGATGCATTTCTTAGAAGAGAAGATAAACGTATAAAAAGAAGATAAAAAAGTGCTTCTTCTCTTAATCTGCACAAGCTGCAGATGAGGTGTGGTACCACTCCATAATCCACCCTCTCAGTTGTGCTGACCTGGCATTCTCTCGCACCATGTTGGGATTGCACCAGCAGTGGCTGTGGAGCCTGCAAGCAGCAGGCAAACCAAGTCTCTGTGCTGGTAACTCCAGCTCCAGCATATATATTCTGTGCTGCACGTCTTAGTCTGCCTCGTGTTTTCTTGGTATGGCAACTGTCTGATGAGTATAATTAGTCGGTTGAATTTGAAATTATAAACACTGTATCGTTGAAGGGAGGTTTCATTTTCAGGTAACAGGGTTACCTTTGAGTTGTCTCTGGCTGTTGCAGTGGCTGTAACAGCCCCTGACAGCCTGCCTTGCTCAGTTCCTTCCCTGGAGCAACAGCTATGCTGCTGCTGTCATTCTCAATGAGGGGGCAGGTTTTTTGTGCTGATTGAAGACCTGTTTTTGTAAAGAAAATGCACTTAAAATCTAAAAGCTGTTTGTCTCTCTTTTGCACCTGGCGTTGTAGACTTCCACTGAGTAAATTGCAACCTTTTTTTGCTATGTCATTTTTTATTTCCTCCAAAGGCTTAGCCTTTTGAATTTGAATTATAAAAATCATAGAACCAATTTGAGAGTGTCAGAAAAAAATTGTACACTCTACAGAATATCTGTATTCCCTATAAGCCACCTGTAATTGCATAAATTAAAATGAGCATTACTACTGGTAGTTATACTAGTAAAACAGTCATTTTGCTATGGTTAAATTACTATTTTGAATATTTGAGAGTTGTGTCGTCTTTCAAGTTAGCTCTGGAGGATATTAATGCTTTAATATTGATCTATATTTAAAGATTAGTAGCTATAATAATTACTATAGATTCATAGGCAGCTTCTCTGCAGTTTCAGAGCTTAGAAGAAGGCATCACAATTCTTTGAAAAGTTTCAGTGAAAAACGCTTGCTCCTCCTGTTTCAGCAAGGAACAAAAATAATCTAAGGAACTTCAATCCTATACTTAATCTTTACATTATCCTTGAAGATTACAGTAAAAGGCTGATTTTCAGCTGGCCTGCACAACTTTTCTCAGATATCCTACATCTTTCATAAGTAATACAGAAACACTTCCTGATTTCTCTGTAGAGTTGCTCTCTGCCAGTGAGAGTTGTACTTTGGTTTTGTTTTTTTGATAACACAAACCTATGATCCTGGCAAAGTAACAGAGATGCAGTGAAATCTGTGAGCAACTGGAAATTATGATGGAGTGCATTTGTACTTTTCAGCAACTATTTTTACAGCTAGAGTAGTGCTTTTATCACTTATTTAAATTATGGTTCATAGTTTATTTGGGGAATGTTTTAGTGACGAGAAAGCTTTCCTACCTGCTCTGGAGATGGTACTGCACTAATGTGATTTCATGGAGGCTCCAATTGGATAAAGAAAATGCAATCATGTAATTAGACCAACAGAATTGCAGCTGTGATTAAGTTTTGAGAAAAGGGAAAAAAAAGCCTCTCTCACCCAAAGCATTCAAGTGGTCGAAAATGTTGGCGTAAATAACTGCTAGAGTATGAAAAGCATGATATACTAGAGCCATCAAAGAATGGACATCTGAACAGATGAGGAGAAAGAGTAAATGTCACTGAAATAGAACAGATAATGGCTTTTTGCTGCCACATAAAGGCTGAGGCCAGGAGGTGAATCAGAAGAAATTTCAAAACAGGCAGCATTGATCCTGTGATAACAGTCCCATTGCCATGATTTCATTTCTATGACACTGCTTGATTGATACAGATGCAATCATTTAATTTCCCATTTGCTGGTGCAACAGAAGGGTATTTCCTTAATGTGTGCACAGTACCCCTTTCCTTGCACAGTCAAAGCTCCCACTCCTATCTCTGTACCAAGGATAACACAGCAGGACACAGCCTGATGAAAGAATTCATCTGTATTTTGCTTTGAGGCAACCATGTGTAATTGTGTGTTGTGTTTTTACTGCATATTTTTTGCAGCCAACCTAGGTGCTTCCTGAAGTTTCATAATCCTTAAGTTGCACTGTTAGTAAATTATGGATGTGCATCTACCAGTATGATAAGTCATAAATACTGAAACTGCTAACAAATATAAAGCAGTCATTTTGTCAAAGCCAAACCCAAAAAGGAAGGAAGAAACAGTTTTCAAATAGAGAAAGCTATTTAAAACCAGAGAATTCACATCAAGCTATTATACTTCTTTAAAAAATTGTGTTTTGGGGATATTTTATTTTTATATTTTATCTTAAGAAGTCCAAAATCAAGTATTTTCTTCCTAAGAAGGGTTATTACTCATCATGAAAGCAATAATTAAACATCTGACAATCATTTTAAGGAAACGTGGATTGTGTATGTGTTAATGTTTTTTTTTATGGAGTGAGTAATGACTGTATAGCTGTGATTGGTTAATGATGTAAGTAGGGAAATGCCTGTAAGGAATCCATATTTTATTAGAGCAGCTGATATAGTTGGAGGAGGGAGTCAGACAAGATTTCTGGCACACAAACCCTTTTTCTTGCATATGTTTCTTCTGTCATTCAGAAGTGTGGTTCAGAGACTAAAATATATGCCATACTTCTTTGCCAAAGTGTTTATAGTTTTGCTTTAAATTTTATTTCTCTAGATTTTAAAAATATTTCAACTTCTGAAGACATTCAAAGTATAAAAGACCTTTTAAGTCTTAAAAGACTTTATTTCATATTTTGAATTATCAAAATGATTAATAACTATTAGAAAAAAATACTGCACTTGTGCAATTATTCTGGAGCTCCTGGTTATGTAGTAGTATTTCTTGAATATGTTTCTCCAGACAGTCTTGCTGGTACTGCATGGAACGGGACTAAGAGAAAGACCTCGTGTTTTTTGCCTTAGTGTAACTCAGATATAATTCTGACATCCCTGGATAGCCTCTTTGGACCAATGAATTACTACCCAAGAGACTCCCAAGTAGCTTGATAGGTACAAAATCAGAATAAATAGCGAAAGAATATGAACCACTAACTTACAGATGATGTCAAGTTGTCCACACTTCCATTATTATAAATAAACAAAGGCATTGGACAATTAGACTTCTGTATTTTTTTTTCTTTTCTTTCCCCTGCAGTGGGGAAATGCTTAGCTGCTGCATCAAAGGTATTGTCTGGATTAATTAGTTAGTGATTATTCAGTGCTATAGAGAGTATTATTGATAGTAACCAAGCATGAGATTGAAGTTATTTAGCATTTCTGTTCACTAGAACATTTACAGAGACAATTTATTGTCAGCACATATGTTCACTTTGGGTTAGTTCTCATTCACTCAGGACAAACCAATCAATGAATGGAAGATTTAGGCATTTGACATGTCAGAAAGTTTGTTGATGCTTTCCCACAGGCAAGTTAAATCTAAATCACAGTCTGGATTTTGATGTTCACCTGTGGACATTTGGCATCTCAAGGACTATCTACATCTCAATATATTACTCTAATTCTTCTAATAGAGAAGGAATTTTTGCTGTTCAGGAAATGCTTATAACCATGGTTTTAATTTCTTGTGAGGCCTCATTTGTTCTTGTCTTTTTGCATATCCTTCCTATATCTAAACTTTGCTTCTTTTTTGTACAAATGCCAATCTGACCTCAAAAATAAATATGATATCTTGAAGATAGTCAGCATTATTTTGTGACCAACTAGGCCATCTCTGTTTACTTTATATAGGTGTATATAAACCACTGACCAAACACTAAATTGCAACATCATTGGATATAGACCTTTGTGCCACCTTTGTTCCCTCCTTGTTTTTTAATCTTCTTTTTTTTTTTCCTTTTCTCCACTACATTTACGTGGCTTATTAGAAAGAACATTTCCTTTTATTCTACCTTCCTCAAATCTTTTTCTTCCTTGAATAAGACTCCTTCCATGACTACAGATCCTCTAATAATCAGGGGGCATTTACAGGTGCCCAAACCAAAGCAACAAGAGTGGGGTTTTTTTCCACAAGTTGTTCTGACTGCCCTCAATTTTTCCAAATTTTATCTTTTCCCTCTATCTGTGTCTAGTGCCCTAATCCCGTTCAAGACTGTGTATGGTCACAGAAATGTTACTCCCATTTAATTATCACCTTCCACAGTCTCATTAGTGACAGTGTGAGTGAAGTGGGGACAAATCTCCTTGCAGCCTTGCAGCTCTGCCCATTGCTCATGGGCATTTGCCTGGAAGAACATTTGAGGTTTGGCCCTATCTAAAATAGCTGAATTAGATATACCTGCTGAAGTTATCAGTTGTGAAGTTTGTTTTTCTCCCTGTTCAGTAACAGACATCTTACTTTAAAATTGCTTAAGATTCAGCATATAATTCCTATGTATTAAAGACAGACACTAGCAAGAAAATGAAATTAAAACAAAACACGCTCCTCTTTTTGCCTCCTATCAAAATCAATTTTTTTTTTTCTTTTAGTTGATCTAAAGATTATTATGGCCTTCTACAGTAAGCATGCTACATACAAAAAACCTGTTCCAGATTCACTTTTCATCGGAACTGACTTTGTAGCTTTTAGTTGTAGTTACACTTTTGGAATTAAATTTAGGAACAACCTGAAAACTAATACACTGCAGATTGTGGGAGGGAAAAATCTGAAATACTTTAGCTTAATCTACCACAACAAATCAATTAAAAAGACACGTAGCATCAATTTTCCTCCAATTTACATTTTTTTAAAGACATAGTCAAACATTCATTTAAATTCATGTTCTTATTTTTTCTTCTGGTGGAATCCTGAATTTATCCTTCATCTAAAGTAAATTTTGAATAGGTTCTGAAGTATGCTTCTCAAGACCACCTCATCCTAAAATGCTTTTTGCATCATTGTTGCCATGGCATTTCAGGGGCTGACATTAAGTCGTTTTGCCAAATTAACTAGAGCACATTTATAAAAGGCACTTTATACAGTTAAGAACATTGTATAGTGTTGAATTGGGTACACATTTTCAAAAACATTGTTCCTGTTTTCTAGAAATAAAAAGTAATATTATTTATTTGCACCATACTTTAAGGAAAATCACTGAATTCACAGATACTGTTCTAGAAAATTCCTATCACCATATTCATAGAAACACAGAAGTCATGTACCGGTTGCTTTGAGATTTGCATAAAATGTGTGATTATTTTCACTAATAATAATGGCAGTAATAAAGAGCAAACACCTACCTTACTTGGAGATAAGCCTCTAAACATAATGGAGGAGCTGCAGGCTTAATGAAGTATGTATGGTGCACCACATAAACTGAGTGTGATAAAGAACTTTCTGAGGTTTCATCTAATCAGCAGAAGTAGTTTTGGAAGGAGACGAAGCTTTGAACTAATATCAGAGTGTGTTCTGTATGTCTTACTAAAAATGGTTTAAAAAAATAATGAAAAGAAAGTTAAAACATTTCTCAGGTATAATACACCAAAGGTATTTCTGGTTTTAATAACTTTCAGTATATTTTCAGCCTGATTTTTAAGGCTAATGTTGTGTTTTAGCGGATGAGAAGCAAAACAGATATTTTGCAGAGCATGGTTGCTTATTACAGGAAAGAATGAAAAATATGTTGCCAGGATTGCTATTATTTGAGATAACTCTCCTATACGAGATTTAAATTTTCCCCTGACCCTAACCTCATATGCTGCTCAAATACATAATCAATAGAAGGAAGGAAAAATCACCAAATTAATGACATCTCAGCAGCAAAGCTGTTTCAGCTTCTAGGCCATTTTTTTGTGAAAAAAATAGAGCGGGGAAATAGGCAATAATTTTCTCATAACTAGAACTTTTCAGAGAACTGGTAATGCCTAATTTGTTTTGCCTATTTATGACAGATTCTGAGGACAAAGAAGTCACAGTCAAACCAGTAGAGAAATCAGTCTGAAGGCAGCATAGTGGTGAGACTGCACATGGATGCCAAGGGCAAAAGTCGTTGGAATAAAACCTGCACCTCCTCAAGCTCACTGTGTTTTATTTGTAGTAGTCTCTGAGAAGAATCTGTAATGCTATTTTGTAATTTTAGTTGTGTTAATGAAATCATAAAAAGAATGAACTCATTTAAGTAAAGGATTAAAGTTTTCAACAGTGCAAGAAATTTTTTCCCGCTGGTCATCATAGTACTTTATTTAACAAGGATATATAAAATAATTTTTATGCTGAATGTGCTGTACTAGGCCTTGATTAGGATGTTACGCAAGCTCCCAGTTCTGCAGATATTTTTGTTTTATAATGTGGCCTGTTCCACTGGTTAAGAGCTCAGGTTGACAGGTTCCTTTCTTTTTGATGATACCAGGTTTTTAAATTAGTATTTATATGGGTTGTGCTAAATGGGTGTAAATGCAAATCCAAATAACTAATGAGGCATGTATATATTCTTCTTTATAATTTATATTTAAGATCTCCTTTCCTTCATGAAGGCAGGTTGCTGTATTGCTATTTATAGTGGGGTTGAAAACCTATGAATATTCATAACATTTAATATGTCTTATATCTGATTATTGTGAAAGAAGTACAGTTCCCATAAATAAATATTTAAATAAGCAGATGAACTGCAACAGAAATAAAATGCATATTAGTGTTCTCCAAATAGCAGTGAAGCAAGCACTTCTAGTGAAAGATAAACCTCTGAACAAAACAACTTTTGTTTTTACACATCTCTTATTTTCTAACAGAAAGGAATACATCATAGAGAGATGACTATGACCTGTCTAACTGAAAGGGGAACATAGAAAAGTAGTTTACAATCACATAAATAGAAAGAACACAGGTATTTCCTGAAAAGCCCTAAACTTGTTTTTTTTAAAAATCTGTATTCATCGTAATCTCTATTCTGCTTCAAATTGTGTCATAGTTTATATCATAAAGAGGAGTTACATGAATTTTGTGTACCTTAATAGGCCGTAAATGCAAATATTCAAGACTGAGTGAGAGATGATCTCTGGGACCATAAATTGAAAGCAGATTAATGTTTCAAAGTGTAGTCACAAAAAAAATAAAAGGAACTGCATACATGGTTCTCCCATTCCAAAGTAGTATAAAAAGCCATTTAGGAACAACTTAAACTGTCAATACGAAAAAAAAAAAAAAAAAAAAAAAAAAAAAAAAAAAAAAAAAAAAAATCAAAAATTGAAAAGCTGAATCTTGATCTGGATCTCGAAAAGCTGAATAAAGCCATAATATTCTTGAGGGTGTTCTGACTTCTTAGGGTTCTAGTAGTGCACTGCAAATTCAACTGAAATATAGTTCCTATAAATGCTTTCTGATCATACAAACCTGAACTAATGGAAACTTCAAATTACTTTCAAAATCCTTTCACTAATAACCATGCACACCACACTTAAAGTACAAAAATCTCTCTCCTTCTCGGTACTCACTTTAAAGAAGTTTTTGGAAAAAACTCATGGTTTGATTTTTTCTTCCAGTGAACTAAGCCGAGTTACGTTCCTTTTTGCTCTAATGACTGCAGAAGGAAGCAGCTACAGCAACTCTAAGTGTTTGGGGTGGTTTTTTTTTTTTATCTTTAGGGAAGGCAATCTGTTTTTTTGATTTGTTTCTTGCCCATTACATCTTGTGAATCAGATTAGCGCCAGAGATGCCCATTCTCACAAATGATTTGCTGAGGAGGAGCAATTTTGTTGTTATTTGCATTGAGTTTGTGCTGTAACACTCCTTAAAAATATGTTGCACATTTCTGTTGAAGGTGATAATAGGGAAGTAGAGAGTCTGGGGATAGATACCCACCCAACAGCTGGCTTGGCAGCTCCCGTGGTCACTGCATTCTTCCAATATTCCTTTCCCTCTGGGAAGCAGAGTGCTCCTTTCTTGTAGGGTGCATGTAGGAGATTTGCTAAGACTCCTCCTGTCTCTGTCTCATTTGACCCAGCACTTTGTGAGCCTCAAGCAGACACCATCTCTTCAACTACCAGTTCAGAGTGCTTAGTGCACATCCTGAGCAAAGCCATGGATATGTACAAAAATTAATTTAATGAATTAGTTTTCGGAAAAATCCCTGCTGCTTCTGGCCAGATTGGCCTATTGGCTGATGTGACATCTACTTGAATCTTCTTTTACTGTTATCTTAAACACAATTTACCTACCATTCACTTAAATACTTCTGCCAAGTATAATAACCAAAAAAATAAAATAATCAAAAAAACCAGTGAAGTGGGGTCCTATTTTAGAAAACAATCATGTCTTTATATTCAAAATAGCTAAAGGACTTGATTATTAATTTGAGAGACAAGAGTTTTCAATACAAGTTTCAGGCAGATTTTATGAGAAAAATATTACACAATGGAAGAAGTTATCACTGAACTTCTGATGCTAATAAAAAGTTTATTTCTTTGTTCATCTCTCCTGCTCTATTGCTGCTCTCTACATTGTAACAACTTTTTTTTGCTAGTATGAAAAGCAACACTTTTTAGATTTCATGTCTAGCTTTGTTTAGTTAGTGTTCAAGTCTGGGTCCCTGATTCCTTCAAGGTAATTCAGCAAACATATTTCAGGATCATATGAAACAACAGTCACTGCCTCGTGTCTTCTCTGAAAATACTCCAGATAGGATTCATTCATCTGACCTTTAGCAAGTACCCCAAACTAATCCTCTAGGCAGCAATATATTGTCAAGTAAACCAGAGCTTCCACGGGGCAGTTACACTCCATGTTTCAGACATCAGTTATTTGGATTGAATTGATTTCCCCATTGAGGTTCCTGTTGCTCCCGTTTGGCTACAGCAGGAGTCCAGAGGTCAGGATTAGAAGACATGCCTCTCCAGGAGAGCTGAATTTAAGATCAATCTCTTATTTTTCTTCAGTATTCACTCTTTCCTGATGAATCTCACTGGTAGTGTAAAATAGTGACATGTAGGTGTTAAGGGCAGTTTATTTTTATTAATAGAGGTGCTCTTAGGAATCAGGCTTCTCTCCTATATTTCAGCTCTCAGTAAGGCAACTGTTGGAAAAACCCCATCCTTCCCTGTAGGCTGTCTTTCATACTTAGCTGTATTTTTATTGTTAACAGCAGACAACTAATTGTTCTTTAGCTTTGGTCCAAAAGTACCACTACAGCTGTAACATCACTCCAGTTACTTATTAACATTTAGTTGTTAATTACTTACCTCTCTTATTTGTGTGGCTCTTTTAGCACCACAACTTGCCTCTTCTATTCCCCGTTTGCTTCCATCTGTTTTAAAATATGGCCACAGTATTGTGTCTTTTCGTTCTTTTTTTTTTTTCTTTTTTAATGCACATGAATATAATTCCCAGTAATACTAAGGGGTCTTAATTATAAATATTAAAAAATAAAAAAAAAAAAGAAACCAGTTAAAATATCTTTTCTCCTCTTGCTTAGGATTTTTTTTTTCTTTTTTTACCACTTGATTTTGTGGTTCTTTTAATGTATTATTTTCTTCTTGCTTTTTAAAGATAAGTGCAGATGTCTAATAGACTATGTTGGTTTCTCTTAGTACTTTAATTGATATTATACCTCCTTGACCCAGAAGAACAAGGGCACTTTTTCTAAAGCAAACAAATTATATACTTCAGGTTGTGTAGCAACATGGTGCTGATGAGCAACTGCTTTAAAGCAGTTCTGCAGAAAGCACTTTGAAATTACAATATACCAGGCTAATAAATTCTACATTTTTTAGCATGTTATTCTTATGTTGCTGTTAAAAAAGCAAATCTAATCCCATTTTTAAAGTCAATGTAGTACAATTTTCTATTCTTAAATTTAGATCTAAACCATTTCAAATAATTTCCAAAACACTGTAATGAAATTAATTATTATTAATATATTACTTCCATTATTTAAAATCTTTGGGTATATTAAGAAAGTGTGAGATAAAACAAAATAATAATAATAAAAAAAGACAAGTATATGGACAAAGATAGCTGCATAGTACAGTTTATAGCAATTATCAAGCAAAAGCTCAAAACATATGCAATTGGGAGTGGAAATTAATGTAAACCTATGCTTCTTATTTCTGGAGCAAAAGCAATATTGGTTAATCCCAAAATTTTGAGGTGGCTTAGAAGCAGCATGAGAGTTCAAACCATCTCTTAAATTCTGTGGGGATCAGGGTAGTAATTAAAGTCCTCTTCTATCCCTCTGAGGTCTAACCATTAATTCCTCTTTCATTCTAGCAAAGGCAAGATTCTCCTTCATGTTGCTCGTAGCCAAAGACCAGCAGAGCTTCTGGTCTCTGTAACCAGGGACTGGATGTAGGAAAACAAGGGCTTTGGCAACGGGAATAAATTGCCTGCCAGCATGGGACTGTAATCGAAGCACAAAGCTAGACAAAGCTCACCTTCCCTCTGCCCAGCAGAGAGTCATTTGCAACGCTCCGTGTCAACTAGCACAGGCGTGGAGGAAGATGCCAGCTTCACCTTTTTTAATTAGGTGCTGAAGGCTAAAAATATTCTCCTTGTATGGGATGGAAAGACAGGATAAGGTACACATGCTGACTCCCACATGCTGCAAAACTAGTAAGGTTGTGTTTGCTGAATGGCAATGGAGTTAAAACTGGGAAAATGTAGCTTGAATGCAAGCTTCAGAAAGGAAAACCAGGAAGAACCGTACATTTTACTTGCATACAGAAAATTTTGCCTCCCACACAATGAGGTCTAATAGCAGCAGCATGTCCTGGTCCAAACCTACAGACATGCACGGGGTCATAGGGTTCTCTTTAGCTCTCTCCAACTGCAAACCATTGAGAGAGCTGAATAATACCACAAAGGAAAGAGCTGTAGTTCTGTTAGCAAAGGCTTTCTGTCACCTTTTGAAACTCTGTCTTCTTGTACCAATTCAGAGACACTTGAAGCTGGCAAATGGTACATATATTTTGGAAGGAATTAAACTTTCTAAAGATGTATAGCATTAGGCAGCTAGCAAAAAACCCCGTATTTCAGATTAANAAAACCCCTATTTTAAAAAAAAAAAAAAAAAAAAAAAAAAAAAAAAGACCAAAATAATTGTGCCATGGAAATTCACTTGGCAAAAATGCATTTAGCATTTTCTATTCTTGCTGATTTTTGTCTAAAACCATCTCAGCTACTCTGTATGGAAAAGCACTACTGTGGTTTAAACTTGAATGTTGCTTTATTTGCAATCTATTCAAAAACAGCCTAAATCAAAAACAGTGGGAAAAATACTGAACAGAGTAATTAAAAAACAAACCCCAAGCCTCCTACCCCACCCCCCTCAACTTATTGACTCCTGTGGCAGACATAAGCAAAGTTATGAAAAATTTAATGTGTTGATGGTGATCTTTTCCCTTTTCTGACACTAGCTGTCTGGTTACATCAGTGTAACTACTCTGTCAGAAAGATGCTGAAGTGTGTGATATTTCACATCAGCTTTCCAGCAGATAAGTGATGACATTAGCTTCAAATGTGCCTTTTCTTTAATATTATAAAAAAATAATATTTTATTTGCACACGAACATTGGTGTTTGACCAGAGATAGCTCATTAGGATGCAAGACAATTGTGTCATCTAATACACCCACATTATGTTAAATAGTCATGGCCACTAAAGCTAATCATAAATTCTGGTTCTGTTATATCTCTTCCACGCAGGACAGCATATAACCCAGCTAAAAACCAGCACACGCTTTCACTTCAAGGAGGAACCACTAAGGTATCAAGCAAATCAAACTAGTTATCTTCATGTAGTGTCACATCCTGGATCAAATGTTACAGTCCAGTGTCTACAGGTTGTGTTTCTCATGGGGACGGCTGGTATATTCAATCCCTGAAGTATTTTCTACCTTTAGCCCTTAGTAAAGAAAAAAATCTCCTGAGAGAAATATGCTTTTCAAGCATTGAAGCAGAAGAGTTATTTAAAACTGGATTTATGCTGATGCTGATCCTGGTGTTGGTTTTGTCTTGAAAGGCTTTTTTTTCAAAGGTATGGTAATGTCCAGAGTTGAATGGATTAGCACAGGAAGTTCCAAAGTTTACAGCTGAAGGAAATGAAAAGCAAATGTAATCAGATATCAAACATTTCAGAGTAGAGGAAAATCTCTCTTTCAGAGTTCGGCATTGGTTTATTAGTGTGAATTGCTGTTTCTGTCTGTTTTCATTAACATCTTTAGTGACTTCAAAAAAAATCTCTATCTTGTCCAAGTACTTAACTATACAGATTGGGTTTTTTCCTACATCACTGTAAGTTCAAACTATAAGGTACCTGAATCTACCTGCGGTGACAAGTTCCAAGTACGTTATAAAACCTTTTCCAGTATTGATAGTTCACCTGCTCTAAATAAAAAATGCATTTGAAAGCTCTGCATCTTTAGCTGATTTTGTAAAGTCAGTGGTGGTCACCCATATATATGAGAGTCAGATTAAGCCCTTCAAAGTGCCTGTACAAGGTTTTCTGATTGTTTGTAACTCTCAGCATCCTTTAGAGTTATAACCAGTTGCACAGTCAACATTTTTTGCTACATCACCTATATGTCCTTGTGTCATGGAGTCCTTCATCCATAATAATTAAATCTTTTTCTTGCTGGTAATCTAAATACTTGTTCTTCTTCCACTCAGACCTTCTTCAACTATGTGATTTTCTTACAACAAAAAAAAAGAATGTGCTTAAAATTTTAAAAGCGATCCATAGTTATGAGGAAGAATACAGCATTTAAAAAATAAATTTAAAAGGACAATGTTTTATTTAGAAGATTTCTTTATATACAGATTAATAAAAGTACTTAGGGCTTAAAATGAGTCCTTCAAGAACCAGAGAAACTTACTTAAAGTTATCTAAGAAGTGGAAGCAATATTAATAAAGGGGTTGCTGTCAGTAAAAGGGTAAAGTAAGGATGTACAATACCACCTCATTTATTCAACACAGAGAGAGAAATGAAAAAGGTGCTGGAAAGATTTAGAGATCTTTCAAGATGAACAGTAGATTTTCCAGTAATTTGAGCTACATGAATTATAAAAAATTCATGTACTTCATAAGGTGATGAATGAAAGACTGTAGTTGAAGAAAAGGATACATATCATAGGAAAATATTATAGATTTGCACTCAA
This sequence comes from Daphoenositta chrysoptera, assembly GCA_013397915.1. Taxonomy (NCBI): domain Eukaryota; kingdom Metazoa; phylum Chordata; class Aves; order Passeriformes; genus Daphoenositta; species Daphoenositta chrysoptera. The sequence goes on along the minus strand of VZRO01005637.1, from coordinate 19,338 downwards.
TAGCCAAAACAAAGCAGGTAAAAGAAAAAGGAGCAGGAGTCTGATGGAGTGGAAGAGTGTTCTATTTAGATTGAAAGTTTGGCATATAGGTTAGGTTATTACCCCAGACGGTAAAGCAAGAGCTGGCAGGTTTAACAAGGAGTGTTCAACTTTAATGTAAAATCTATCTTTTGGAGGCAGAGTGCAGCACCACCAGATTTTTTAAAAAAATAATTTAATTTAATTAATAGGCACTTTAAACTAGGTCTTACAGAGAATTGTTTGGAATTGTATGGCCACTGAGACAGTCTACTGGCTGGGTCAGTTTCATAAAGAGAATTGTGCTACAGAAAATCGTATCAACTAGAAATCAAGTCAGTAAACTGGGATTTGTGATGAGATGAGAAAGACGATCAGTCAAATATACCTGGATAAAGAAGAGTACAAGTGCAAATGAAGGGGAGTTAATGAAATTGATCACCTGTCACTCAGAAGAGTAGTGATAATTACATCATTGTCATGAGATCTGATTTATCAGAGCACCAAATCTCAGAGCAGTTATGTTTAGTGATCAAAATAATAGTTAACAAAAGTAATGTTTACCTTTAGGAAATTATTGCCATAAATTATGTAATGTCCCTCTTGCTGCTTGATGCAGCCCTGCATGTCCTATACCCCATCATGCCAAGGCCTTTACATTGTGTCTCTAATAGTGGCTGGCACAGCCTGAAGAAAAAAGGACAATGTTGATTTATCATGTTCTGATACTGTTCTAGGAGACTATATTCATATTTTCTGTTTGCTGGCAATGAACGTCTTAGGTACAGAAGATGAATCTTTATCCAGCAGATTACACAAAGTAGATTTTATACAGCCCTCCCAGATGACTGTTCCCATTGCACTTGCTGTTACTAAAAGAAATTCATGCATATGGATTGAGTACACTGCTGGAAAACCTCTGAGACGATGTGTTTTTCTCCTGAGTAAGGCATCATCTTGTGTCCTAGCATGTGGGAGGCACTCTGCCCTGGCATATTACCTCAGCCTTGATTCCACCTCAGGAAAATGCATTTTGAGTGTGTTTCAAGATGCAGTTAAGTCCATACCACAGGACTGAAATCCAGATATAATGCAATGCATTTCCATCATTGAGCAAGTGAACAGGGTGGTTCTATTGCACTAAGTGGGATATGTAGATGCACCCTCTGCATCCCTCCTGCGCCACCACTTTCTTTGTCTTTTTGCCAGTCCTGCCAGACAGATTAAGCTCTGATTAAATTTTGGCTTTAGAAAATATTATGATTGCCTACAGAATGCAAGTGTTTTTTTTTACTTTTCTGGCAGGCCAATTACTAGTTTTGCATAGTTTATCTGTAATGTGCTGCATTCCACTTTTTCTACATTTTACCATAAAAGTCCATCCAGTGAAGTGTCAACACAAGATGAAGGACAGATTTATTCTTGGTACACTAAACCAGATTGTATCTACAGAGATATGTGGATAAGGGGTGGATTCTCTTTGGCACATACAATATTTAGATCAGGACAGCTATGAATGGCAACTTGAGCATATAAACGTCTTATCTATGATCATTTCCATCTATGGCATGACACAGTTTTCAAAAAAAGCAGTACATATTACCAAATATCTAAGTATGTAACTGTCCTCATTCATTTCTTGGATGAAATATTTTAAAGTATGTGAATTTATGGTGACTGTTCCACCTTTTCCAGGGCATAATTCACATTTTGAAAGCAGCATTGGGCAGAGGCAGAATCTGGTAGGCATATATATATTTAATCTGGGGACCAAGTTTATTTGTATCAGGTTTATTTTACCCCATTGTGTCTATCCACCATCAGTGATTTGTTTAATGAATGCATTTTAGCTGTTCCTTCAAATCTCACAGGATTAGAGTTCTTAGTCATTAGCTACCACTGGAAATCTCAGTGTAATTCTGAATGAGATAGTTGTACCAAGGTGTTCATTGTTCTTTTCAGCCATGTATATTTTTCCTGAATATGAATTTTAAAGGGAGTTCTATTTCTCCTACGTACACATTAGAAGTTTATGTCTTTCTCCTCAACTGAGTAACCTTCCTTAAGACAAAAGATAGGAAATGCTGGTTGCAATTACCCCTCCATGGATTATACTTCATTTATGTGTCCTATCTCTCAGAGTTTTAGGTTTTTTTTTTTTTGGTTTTTTTTTTGCTCTGTGGGTTGTTTAGAATTTAATATTCATCTGATATCTTATGGTGTTTAATGTGACAATTTTTAAATTTTTTATATATAGCCCTTTGCAACGTTTTTCTTGAACAGTGCAACATAACACTGCCCATGATATTCCTGCGTTTGGCAGCACAGAGCATCATGTGATGGTTTGTTTCATTGAAGGATTCCAGTCAGTGTCTTTGAGAACAGTTAAGAGTATCCACACCAAGGAAATGTCTCTGACAGGAAGAGATACTTGCACTGACATCTCTGCAGGTTTTGATACTGTTGATCATCCTCCCAGAGCCTTTATTTTCCAATTCTAGTAGTTTTGAAGATAGTGGTCTTTCTTCAAATAAGTAGGATAAGTGGTTGAAAACAGCTGTAGTTGCAAGAAGCAGGAATAATGTCTTTATTAATAAATCTTTAACCATGGCGATAATGTTCTTTATCTTTACTTGAGGGGATGAGTTTTTGAGCTTCACAGCTGCCCTGGTGGGAATCATTGGGTTTTCTATTTTTGGTTGGTTTTGTTTTTTGTTTGGTTTTTTTGTTTTGTTTTTGTTTTTGTTTTGTTTTTTAATTGATTCAGCAAAGAATTTGTGGAGAAACAGTGTTTGCTTTTCTTGACCTTTAAATACCAGATATCTTTCCATGTCAAGTTGTGTTCCTTTGACTTAAGAGACTAGATATCCTGGTGGAAGTACTCTTAATGTTCTTTTCTGTATCATAGTGTAAGTTCTTCAGAGCTGTAAAGACTAGAAATCCCTCTTCGTACTTAAATGTTTAAGTTGTGGGAGGTATATTTTCTTAGCCAGCTTTGGAAAACATTCATAAATAGATGTGCAAGGAGATGCTTCTTTATCTGTCTGATTCTACTTGTGCCAAAACACTTGAACTGTATATCCATGCTGAGTGATATTCTAATACAGGAAGCTTTTTTTTTACTCTGCTCCACACCTGTAATTTAATTTTTCTGGTATCAGATTGTGTCCACAAATTGCCTTTAGAAGAGGTTTTCTTTAATAGGGTATTCTGGTCCTGGTAGACAGAGGATCATACATCTCCCAAAAATTATAGAAACACAATGAGTTGAGGTAGTTCACAGCAGGAAGACCAGGGAGAAAAAAAAAATCAGTATAATTAAAAAAAAAAAAAAAAAAAGTTAGCTATGCACAATTCTGTAAAAAACATTTGACAATTACCTGTAAACTAGTACTTGACCATATCATTCTTTCTTTCTCTCTTTCTCTCAATTTATTATATATATATAACAAAAGTAGGAGTAACTTTCAGTTTGACTTTTATGAGAAAGATTGACCAGGACTAAATGCAATATTCATAGTTTAGTCCAGCCAGTGCCTTGTACACTGCCTTAAATATTTCCTTTATCAGAGCTACAGTAGGGTTTCATTTCCAATCTCTGTGCCTGCATTACATTGATAACTTAAAATTTACTAATCCACCTAATTTTTTCATCTTCTATTTTAGACTTTGAATTTGTCAGAGAAATTTTATTAGTCATTAGTTGATTTTATGTTCATTGTAATTTCTATTGCTTCTGCTTTTGGTTCAAATAAGTTGTCTTTTATGACACTCAAATTCTCCTCTGAATGTTGTTCCTGTTGTAATTTTTACCAAAATTAGAGTTCTGGGACGAGGAACACAAAACAAGGAAACAAGTGACTCCAGATATTCTCTGTCCATTCTTCTCCAAGTTGGTGTCTATATTTTAGTGAAAAGGGTTTGAGGGATGGTTTCTGCCATCTAGAGAGCTCTTTTGATGGTGCACAATCTAATATATGGTAGTTTCTTAAAGTGCTAAATAGTTTTCTTGCTATAAGGTAAAAGCAAATCAAGAGTGAAGAGAAAATCCTTACTGTAGTCTTCTGAATTCTCATTTTAAAATTTTAGTTGCAAATTGATATGATTTTTGAAACTGATCGTGTTGTTGATAGTGAAAATTACTCAACATCTGACAAAGTCGATCCACTTGTATGCACTTAATGTTTCATTTATGGATTCATTTGTTTGATTTAATTAGCTGGGCTCTTGTATTCATTCCCCTGAAACAGTACAATGTAATGTTTATGGAAGTACATGTGACCTTGGAGATATACTTCTAGCCATTGCCTTGTCTTCTGAGAATACAAAATCCATATGGTGCTATCCAAAAAGGAAAGTATTTATGCTGTGCTAATGTCAAATTAGATGTCATTACATTTGAATAAAAGGTGAGCAGTTTGAGGCAAAACTAATTACAATCTATTGCTGCTTATATTCTTTGTGTAAATTGGACATTTACATTTTTGAATAATAATGCAGAAGATCAAAGTACATCTTTGTTAATTTTGCTTAGTGTTGCCATCTATGCTGGTGTCATAAATTCTGGCACTGACAGACTGACAGAAAGAATAGCTAGAGAGCTAATTGCTTGAAATAGGTTTCATGAAACTTATTAGGTGGTGTTGTAGTTACCACATATGAAAACATGAAGAGAATGCTGTATTGGAGCACTTTGTTTCTACGGAAAACTTCATTTCTTTTGAAAAATAAACACAAAGTGACTGAAACTATTTACAAATTTTTAATGAATTTTTAATCCAAATGAATTCATTGAGATAGTGGATAGCTTAAATGTAATAAAGGAAACATTTTCAAAATGCAGTTTTAAAATTATCAACATTATTCTCAAAAATCTATTTCTAAACTGAATAAGATGTTCGTTTCCCAAGTAGGCAAGTTTTGTTTGATACAAACTGGTTGCTTGAACAAGCACAATTATTTCAAATTGATGTAAAAAAATTTTCTCCTCCTTTTAAACCTACTAATCAAAACAATATCACTAGAATAGAATTATATTTCATAGGCTATGGTGTTCATGGAAGAAATGTTAACATTTAAGAATGCATTTGAACAATAGTTATAAAATTAATATGAAAAATGGTAGAACAGAAGGCCATAGGAGATCACTAAGTAGGTCTTTACGTTCGGTGCTCTAGCACAGCAGGCAGGCATCAAGCAGCTACAGGGATCATGGTGGTCTACAAAACATCTGCCCTGCACAAAACTGGCCACAGAGACTTTCCCAGTATCTTACAACAATTTCAACACTGAAGGGATTGAAGATCGAAATTAATGCAAAAATGAAACCAAAACGAAATCAAGCAAAAAACCCCACCAAAACAAACAAACAAAAAACCCGAGCTAGTGTGCCACAGAGGTAAAGAAGAGAACAAAGGCATTGCCAGTGCCATAACTGCCTCCATGTGTGCCTGCAAGTGTGCTGTCCTCATCATGCTATTGGAAGCTGGTCTTCAGAGACAGCCTCTGCCATGACCAATTACATCCAGTCCTCAAATCTGGAGACCAAAGACCCTAATCAAGTGATCTATGCATTGACCAGATAACTCTAAGAGCTGAAATCATGTGGTCTCTATTTTATATATCTGGTTGACTGACAGTTTCTGGAGTTCCTAATGCAACTCTCCAATCACACAGTGTGTGATTGAAACAAAAAAATCCCACACTATGAGAATCCTTCCTGGTCATGCTGGTAGTCTTAAATATTTGGGAGAAGCAAAAGGATATAGTGGAATGTAGTGTACTTCAAGATTCAAACAGGTATTTGTGGAAATATTTTCTGTTCTTGACTCTGCTCTGGCTGAAAGAAGATAATTTTCATTGACATTTAAAATCATGCATTCAAAAGAATTCAGGGCCACATTTATAGGCTCTCAATGTCCATTTGTGTGTCATAGAGACTGAAAAAAGTTAAATTCCTGTTTTCAATTTATCAAAAGTATGGCCTAGGGTGACACTGACTGAAGACCAAGTTTTTTCAGAGGTCAGCAGCTGGCATCCTGATTTTCCCTTGAAAATCCTCTCTTGACTGTGGCAGTCTGAAAATGCTGGTGATGATGCATTCCACAGGATGTACGTGCTGAAGCTTCCAAGCAGAATTCAGTTTGAGTGGTTTTACTTATAACTAGGCTCCGTCAGAAGATTTCTAAAGTGTGTTGTGATCACAGATGGCTTCATCAACAGCTACATTAGTGATGAGTAGACTTGATAACCTGTTTGTGTGTGCTTTCGCATTAGGACAACATATTTCTGGAGACAAGTATGGCTGGACCTCACTGTTTTCAAGGAGCTAAGAAAATTTTCAAGCTGAGCATATTTTGTGTGAACGTCTATAGTCAGCTGCCAAGCACTGACACTTGTAAAACATAAATAAGTTTGCAAATAAAAACAGAATCTTCTTGGTAATAACAGATAGCTACTATCTTGCTTGAGCTCCTGAAAGCCTCATTAATATATTTTACTTGTAAAATATGTGATTGGATTCATTCTTAATATCTCACATACAACCTTGTAATTTAAATGGATTTTTTAATGTGTATTAATTTTAATGAATGACTGGGAGGTTTATTGGAGGGAGGTAAAATAGTGTCTCTGAAGCCTCACTGGTTAATCAAATTGCTATAAATAACCTTTGATAGTCTAAGGCTCTATTCCTAGATGATTTCTCTCATCATTATCCAAGATGTTAAAGAACTGACACCTGCAGAAGTTTGCTTTCAGATGCTGGGAAAGGTCATGAATGTAAATCCTCCCTCCACCCCCAAAAAGTTCCTCTCAGTAGAGGTCTTAACTAGTGTGTAGTATGTCAAATCTTTGCTCTGTGTGCATTTGGCAGTGACAAGTCATCTTATTTAGATTGGCATTCACGGTCCCACTTACGTATCTATTGGTCATGTAAGGAAGACTGAGGGAAAAAAGTGTGTGACCTTACTCAGAGGCCTGCTCTGTGATTTCTCCATGAGAAAAAATAGAGTAACTTTCATGCAATTATCACAGAGATTCAAATGGAGTGAAACAAAAGGTGGAATATTTCAAAAGCAAATCAGAGGTATGTGGGCTAGGAGACTTTCAAGTGAATGTTGCCAAAAATGGTTACGAGCCCCTCTACTTCAACCCCAAACTCTTTTCTTCTTCTTTAAAATGTATCAGTACTATAGTTCAGTTTTTCAGCAAAAAACCTAGATAAATGCTAATGCAAACCACTGCAGTTATAGTTTCCGTTTTGAAAGCATGACTTTATTACCAAGAAGTTCATTCAGTTGTCCAAATTAATGAAAAAAAAAACCAAACCAAAACAAAACAAACCAGCATGAAAGATGTCTAGGAGCAGGAATCATTCAGTCCTAGGTCCTACACATTCTAAACAACACTCCTAGTTTTTATATTCTTTATCTTGGATGACTCTGACAGACTGCAGCCTGGTCCTGTTAGATTATGTTAGATATGTATCATATTTGTGGCAGTCCATGACTTACTCCTACTTTGTGTTATCTATAGGTTCATGCTTTCTTGAAAATCTAAGCATGTTAAATATGTGCGTGTATTGATATGTGCATGTGTGTACATTCACATTTCTGTGCAAGTACAGACTATTGGGAACTTTGGAGGGATCTCAGCAGGTTTAGAGTAAGTCAAATAAAGTTGATCTTTTGTATTAGTATGACATTAAGGTATTTGATCTTTCAAATTTTGCTAGTTCAGGATGAGAGTCACAAAACTCACTCTCATTTTCCACCTTTTTTTTGCTTGTAGTCTTGGTGAGAAAGTGCTTATCAAGTGGGATACAGAACAGAAATTACCTACGCCTACTAGAAATATCAATTTAAACTTTGAGATCTTTTGTACTGGTTAACAAATGTGAGCTGACTGGCAGCAACAAGGCATGTAAGGGCTGTTCTGCAGTTTGCACACCATCTTAGTATAAATTGAGGTCTTAATGGTCCACACCTAAAGTTAGAAAACAGTGTCTTTGTATTTAGATGGTTGTATCTGTCTGAATGAATGAGGGAAAATGCAAACCCATTTTGTAGTCATCTTTGTGACAGCCTTGGGGTTGAAATTTCGAAATCCACAGTTTCCTTTGGTCAATATGGACACTATATTAAAAAAAGAAAAGGTTTTGAGAGTAGGTTTTCCCTGGTGTACCTCGTTAAATACTTTCCTTCTCATCTTGCTTTGTTGTGCTCTGGGCTGCACACCAAATTGGCTGTATTTCAGTGCCACCAAATGTGTCCAGTTTGATAAGCACGTTGTAGCAAATCTTCAGGACGAAAGTCACTCTATAAACGTCAAATTATTTACCCATTTTAAAGCATTTTATCCTCCAGAGCTGTAAATCCAGCACCATTTGCTAACACAAAATTAGCTTTTTAATGCCGTAGGACCCTCTAACACTAACGCTAACACATATAAAAACATCCATGTCTTTGCTAGGGGGAAGGAGGGAAAAGTGAAGGTTGATGTGTCTAGGTGAAGCTTCAGCAATTCAAGTGCTTTATTCACACTGGATTTAGAATCAGATTAACAGGCCATACTAGGTCTCGGTTCAGCAATTCTATCATCCTGCCTTCTCTTATAAGGAGCACGGACCAAATATTCTCACATACATATACTCACCACTCACAGAAATCAGCAAGAGCAGTAAGCATGCAAGGGAAGAACGGGACACACATTGTTTGTGTGTATTACTATAGGTTGGGGTTTTAAAAAAAGGGTTCCCCATTTGTTCTTTTTTTTTTTCTTTTTCTCTTGAAGAATTTTTCCCCATATGTGTTGCTAGGAAACAAATTGTTGAGTACATAAGAGAGACAAAAGACCTGGCTGCAGGGAGGGGTCCAGGTGGCTGCCCGCTTTTACCTGGGATTTTGTCATGTAAGGTGAGATGCCACGAGATTTGAACTGGGTAAAAGGCGGTGGATAGGACCCCTAGCCCTCTTGTCCTTCCAGCATTGGAGAGGAGCAGAGCTGCTCTCGTGGCAGAGGGAATTTACCGCTTTTGCGTTCGTCTGCTGTGAGTACAGCATGCTCACGGGAGTGGGTGTCGTACTGGGACCCTATCTAACACCCTACCTCACTAAAAGAGGGACATTTTTCACCATTTTGCTCGGGTGCCTCAGGATCCCAAGCCCGCCTTTCCCTGCCCCGCCGGGAGCCGGGCGGCCCCTCCGCCGTTCCTCTGCCGCTGCTTCACTGCCCGGCACCACAGCCCTGCCTGCCGAGACCTCCCGGGGCTCC
>VZRO01005636.1:241477-343034 GCA_013397915.1 Daphoenositta chrysoptera | reverse complement strand
CAGCTGCTTCACCATGGCCTTCACCACAGCCTCGAGGGGAATCTCAGCTCTGGCTCCTGGAGCACCTCCTCCCTCTCCTTCTTTACTAGCCTTGGTGTTGCCATGTTGTTTCCCTCACATGTTCTCACCTCCTCCTCTTCCTCTCTAGCTAGAATCTCAAATCTTGTGACATTTTTTTATTTTCTTCTTAAATATGTTATCACAGAGGTGTTACCAGCCTGTCTCATTGGCCCAGTTTTGGCCAGCAGCATGTCCATCTTCAGAGCCATAAGAGACTGGCGCTGCTGGACATGGTGGAAGTTTCCAGGAGCTTCTCACAGGACTTATCTCAGTGGCCCCCTGCTACCAAAAACCAGGCCATGCCAAACCAATACACAGGAAAAAGTGGACTTCTAGCACAAACAGCTCCATGATCTTTTGTTTTATTGCCTTTCCCTAGAAGGAAGAATTGTCTGATGACACAGACACCTGAGCAGTTCTTCCCAGCAGTTTGTGCTCAGACACTGCACACACACATCTCCTGTGCACCACACCCCATCACAGTCTGGTGGGACTGCCACCTACCCAAAAGTGGTGAGGAGACAAAAGCTAAGTATAAATCTTAGAGACAAGTTGGACAGAAACATTTAAATCCACTCATTAAACAACCACATCAGTGGCTGCTATTTGCCAGTTCTTTATCTCTAGTGCGTTTATCCAGAGAGATGGATTAAATCCCTTAGAAATGCTCCTGATCTCATCATCTGAACCAGCATTTAAAGGTGTGATTTTTAATAAAGTTATTTAGTATAATCCAACCAAAACTTCACTGCAAAAATATTTTTTTTGTTGTTTACATCTATAGTTCCCAGCATTATAACCTTTAGTGGAAGACACATTTATGTTTGGTAAATACATCTTACACACTTTTATTTGTTTTCTCATGTGCTAATAAATCATGCTAGTTCCAGCATTTCTGCCGTGACACAACCACTCAAAGAGGAGCTAGACCAGTACAAGAGCACTACTTTGTGCAGCCTTTAGGATTTCAGGTTGAGTAGTTATAAAGAGTTGGAATTGTTACAAACCCCAGCACACACACACTCCTGAGTACACTGGGCCAGCCTTACTGTATAACAACATCCAAATCTCCATGCCTATGATCAAACACTCCAACAGAAGATCAAGTACTAATAACAGGGATACTGTTTGGACTTACCATATTTTCCTGCCTAGCAGACTAATGGCATTTTCCTGATGGAAGATTATAGAGATTTAATTAAAGCTACCATGTTTTAATAATGGACTTATTTAATAGAAAAGCTGCTTTGGAAAAGGACAGTCAGTCTAAATGCCAGTCTGTGTCTGGGACCTTCATAAAGTTCTTTTGTACTTAATACTTGTAGCCAAAACAACAATCAAGCCTTTGTTAATAATGTCCCCGCAAAGGAAGAATGGCAGTGAAACTATAGAAGTTAACTCTTTCATTCTATATCCTGTTATTGATTGCAAAATCAAAGCTTTTTTCAGCTATAGTAAAATCATAACCTTCAGTGGACTGTATACCTCCACAGAAAGCACTCAGGATCTGACCATCTAAGCCAAGATTTGAGTAATCAGTCCCAAACTGTTTGCAGGACTAATCAAAACAGGCTAGAGAGAGAAAATTACTACTGCCTATCTTAATTTTAATACCTGTCTTAACAACTGTATTATATCCTATAATCGATATACTGATAGGTAATTAGAAAACAGTTTGTGTAAGACTGTAATTCTTGAATAATAGGACAATATCATTGTGATACAAATATGCTGAAAGTTAGGATGATTCAAAAATGTACATCTGCAACTACCTGGAGACTGACATTCATACAAAAGACTCCAACATCTAGAAACGCCTCATGTCTCTTGCAGACTTTAGAAAGCCTGCTTGCCCTAGATTGAAGAACACTGTGCAATACCACTAAGTGAAATCTAAAAGAAGTCTGAGTCTCTGCTTCCTATCAACCATCAATTGTTTTTACTTCAGTTTATCTTAATTTATTTCTCTTTGTCTTCTCTTTTCCTTGGTCTCCCTTTGTCTTTCATTCTCTCACCAAAAATGGAGATTAATTTTTTTTTCAATTTACTTTTTAATAGAAAATTGCTTCTCTCTGCTGTTCATTCCATTCCATTGAACCATTCACATCCTGATAGTCTGACAATATAGTTATTCCCATACACTTCCCTCATCTGGGATTGTGTTTCCAATAAGTCTCCCAAAAGCACTGTAATATTTACTAGCACACATTTTGGCACAGATGAAATGTGTGATTGTATTTATATTCAAGCCTTTTGCACATACACATCTATGCAGACCTTGAAAAATATTGCAAGTGTTTTTACTAAGCTTTTTAACAATTTGACCCTTTTGGTGTTGCCTGCTTTAAATCCCAATATGACTCTGTTTCCATCCATTTCATTATAAAAACAGCACAGAAACCTTAAAATAACCAGATGCAAAACCCACCAACCAAAACATTCCTCTAGTTAGTTGGAAGAAAAGCCTTGAGATATAGATAGATAGATAGATAGATAGATAGATAGATAGATAGATAGATATGCAGAATCTGAATAACATCTTAACTAACTTTTATTACCATCCCTATTAGCAGTATGATAATTTATTTACCTTGAAAAGAAGCAAGGTGATTTAGTCTGTGGGGTATTTATAAATATCAATAACACTAAAAATTCTTTTAGGTAAACTTTTTTTTTAATTAGTCTTAAATACGGTCATATTATATGTAGGATTTATGTGAGGAATGCACTAAGAGCAAAATGTGACAATAAAATTATGTCAATTGTTTAAAATAAAAGAGCAATTTTAACCTAAACTGAAGTTCCAGTCTGATGACTGTCTGTTCAGTCATTCTTCCCCAGATTTCGGAACAGCAGCTCTTCACAGATAGGCAGTATACAAGCTTTAGTATCTAGAAACACATAGAAGAATTGTATGCAAAATAAACAAAAGTCAATCTCAGTGGATGCTACAATCTAAATTTTAAAAAGCACATATTTCAAAGTATCTTTTAAAGCTTCCCCAATCCAAAGAGAATGTAGAGACTTGGTTCCAAGACATGATAAAAGAAAGACAGCTTTAATGAATAAGCTTAAAATCAAGTTCTTAACTCATCTGACAGGTTACTGCATCCTTTGTAGGACTCTAGATGAGCAGAAGAGCAAACACCCAGAGTGGGTCATTTGGTTAGGTAAGTCTTTTAAAAATGTGGTCAAAACAAAATAAAAATACTGAATAAAAATACATCCTTTTGAAAAACAGGGCTGCCTGTATATAGGCAGTCCTGCCAAGTTATATGACAGATATACACAGAGCAGCAGAATAAACCCATTTGGAAGGCACAGCAAAATGGTACTAAATTGTGCAAAGCTATTAAAACTGAACCTTTGCATTCTTTTCAGATTACTGAACTACACATGGCTATTCAATTTTTTTCACTTACAACATTGTGCACAGCTATATATTTCGAAGTGCTTCTCTAGGAACTAAAATGTAGTTCAACCAGGGTGGTATCCACAGTGTCACCACCAAGGGCAAATGGATAAAGTTACCAGAGGGAATTATTCTTTTGTGGCAGGTTGATTTCGTCTTTTTAAATGACAGCAGCTGAACAATCAACTCTTATTTGTTTCTGTTACTAATAGAGAGGTGTTAGGCAGGTCAGCCTTGCAATAAAGATTTTCTGTGAGAAGAAACTGCCAGTCTTGATAACAAAACTACAACGTTGGTAATGGTGAATAGAAAGTCCAAGCAGTCCCTGAAGGTGTTTGAATCCATCATTGAAAGTAATCTATCTGCTGTGTTTAGGGGCATTTCTTTTGTCAGCAAAATTGATACTTATTTTCCTTACAGTTAATCAACTCTAGTAATACTTTTAAGTAGAGGTTGAGGTTTGACAACAGCAACGGGGACTCCAAAAACCAAGGGTTTTGTAGTAAGTGCATATAGCACTAAAAATAAGCCCAAATAGCTAGAGATTTGAGAGAAATAACTTGCCTCTATTTACATATTTGAAAAACAACCATAATGTTGCATACAGAGCATGCAATGCAATGCTCTGCCCCTGGGCCAGCAAATATCAACTGGCAAAAATAAAACTAAATTAAAATCTCAGTAGGATAATCACAAACAGATCATCAAGGCAGTGGTTGCCAGTTCACCAACAGCTTGGGGTGAACCTTGACTCTAATTGAACTTACTGTAACCTGGAAATTCCCAGTCCCGAAGGCTGGGGTTGCTCCACAGGGGCGCTGAGGCCAGCTGTGCTGCATGCCCTGCACGGAGGGAGGGAGGGAGGGAAGGGGGAAGGGAGGAAATCCAGCTGCTCTGCTGTGGTCCAACATGCCTCATCCCTTCCTGCATGGATCGGGCTGCAGCTTCCATCCAACAGGCACTGGAGTGGGTGTTGGGCAATATTTCTGTGTGGGAGCACTGTGGGGCCAGCAGAAGTACTTCAGGTGAAACCAAGCTCATGGAAAAGCCTAAAAGTCCTGCTCAGCTCTCAGGAGCAGTCCTCTGAGCAAGGCTGGACGTCAGAAAACCTCACCCCATGCTAGCACGTTCAGCCAAATTCCTCCATTTCCTTGGCCTGCGGAACCCAAATTTGTCACCATGGCACCACAGTTTGGCTACGTGGTCTATAAGGAACGCACCTACCATCACTCAGACCACTTCTCCCCTGCAGGGAACATTCCTGTTACCTGAAAGATGAGTTCAAAGGCTACAGTAGGGTAAGTCCCGTGTATTTCCAGTGAGGATACCCTCTTGATGTGGTTGACATAGTTTTGGTCTAGTAAAAGATACTTTTTCCCCCAAATGCAATTACAGATTTTGTCATCACCAACTTTTAACTCATTTATGCCAAGGAACCCTTATGTTTACATTTCACCTGTTGTTGCCTCCAGCCTTTCCTGAAAGCCCAGTCTGTTGATCACATCTCCATACTGTCTACACCTAAACTGAAAGTGTTCCTCTAAAACTGCCCCGCAAGTAAACACAGCGACATTAAACACAAAGTGGCATTTTTCAACCTGTGTTCTGCTTTGTTTAGAAGATTTGTACCAACTTCAGACTCAGAGGAGGCTCCTGCATCATGTTTTATGCAGCTACACAGTTTGGCTGAATAGCAGCTCTTGGCTCTGTATTCAGTCCTTGCCCTGGTTATACGCCCAGCCAACAGTTTCCAGATTAATTGATCTCCTTGCCTAGTGTTCAGTGCTCCCCTGAGGAACTGCCCGAGTTTAGTGCCACTTTTATCACTCCCCCTCCTGCCTGCTGTGCACTCTCCATGAACACTTCCAAACTCTCTCCAGGTGGTTGTAGTTTCTCCAGTTCCTACCTCTCCTTCCAAATGTCAGGGACTCAACATTGCCAAAACATCACTGGGACTCAAGATTGCCAAAAAAACAAATGGCAAGTTTTGGGCTTCACATGCCTTGGGATTTTCTGCTTTTTCTTTGTAATAATTGAGATTCACTAAAATATCCACACAGGCATTCTAGTTTTTCTCCAGAAATTCCTTCTGAGGTCTGCCCAGCAAACTCTGAATATGCTTCCCTAGGACCTCTATTAGACTCCTATTTCCCTCTTAGCTTTTTCTCCTCGATATCGATGTGGATGCCACCTGCAGTTGCTCAGGGCAAAGGAGGTATTGTTAAAGATCTGCTTCATTCCAGAGAGCAGTTTCTAACTGCGTTTGCCCATCACACAATGGGCTGTAGCAAAGGCCACCATTCCCTGTAACCACCAAATGTTCTAATCACCACAGTGACTACCAGGATGAGGTCCTTTCCCTTTCCTGCCTTTTGAGGATAAATGTTCCCCGCTCTCATAAGGCATCCCTGTATTGTGTATGTCATTCCATCCAGGGTTAGCTGGAACCTGGGGAGAAGAAATGAAGCAGACATTTATTTAGGAG
This sequence comes from Daphoenositta chrysoptera, assembly GCA_013397915.1. Classification (NCBI taxonomy): domain Eukaryota; kingdom Metazoa; phylum Chordata; class Aves; order Passeriformes; genus Daphoenositta; species Daphoenositta chrysoptera. The sequence continues at coordinate 337,077 of VZRO01005636.1, read as the reverse complement.
TGATGCATTCCACACACATATTTCTGAACTGTGTGCACAGAATCTATTCTGTTCTGGCATCTTCTCTTTTTTATTTTTATTGTTCTATGTGTTTTTAAAACAAAGCCTCTATTTAGGGCTTGAAAATACATGACATTTCAGTGAATCGCTTGAGATTCCTGAGTCCTGCCCAGGACTTGAAGGATTACATCAGGCTGGAGAGTGCTGGATTATATTGGGTTAAAGAAAGATGATGTGAAAATCAGTTGTGTTTAAATGGCTGAAAAAAGAGAACTCCAAGAAACCTGTAGTATTCACATCCATTTTAAGAGCCTGGCCTTACTGGACAGACTTCATTCAGAGGCATTTTAGAGGTATGATGGGCAGAGCTCAGTTATAACAAATGGCACAAGCAGCAGAAGCTGAATAGGCACCGCCCAGCACAGTGATCCACCATCCCCTGTCTGCTGAGCTCTGAAGCAAGAGTGGCATCATTTCTGTTTAGTGGTTGGAAATAAACTGGCCAAAGTGAAAGAAAACCAAAGCCAAAGGTGAAAGCGTGGGATGAAAAGAAGATATAAATAGTGAGAAAGATTGAATACTGGAGATTTTATTGCTTGTTAATGGATATAACAAACCCAAGTATGTGACAGACTAGAGCATATCTGATGCTTAATTGTAAATCCATGTACTTTCCAAAGGCTAGGGAAAGCCACTGTAGACATATAGCAATATTGTAGTTTTTCTTTTTAAAGCAATTAAATTGCACCATGAAGAAATGTTAACCTAAAAACTAAAATTTATAACAGAATTAATAAATTAAATTTATACAGAGAAAAGGGTGTCAATCTGGGGGCTGAATTTACTGCAGTTTCCTAAAGGGAAGATCTTTGAAATCAACCCCAAATTTTATTTAAGTATTTCTGTCATGTTAAAGTACTTTGCAAGGTGTTACCATATCCAACTGAAGTTCACATACAAATGATGTAATTTGCAGCAACACTTAAAGGTATAAAAAACCAATAAATTGTTTAAGGCATTTTATGAGAGCTTATGTATCAGAAATGCAGATGATAACAATAACTGTAATTAAGGCATGCTTTTCTGAAATTCTCAAGGGTCAGTAAAACACTGAACAAGGTGTGACAGCATAGAGAAGCTGTCATGAGACAAGCTCAGGAGCAACTTTACAGTGCATTAATCATCATCTTCCTTAAGGAACAGAGCTTTCCTCCTCAGAACTTTACACAGAACGACACTGTTGCCTGTAAATGGGACTTTTTGGAGCGGCTACAGGTAGGAGAGGTTAATATGCAGACACCTAAATGCTGTTCTTACCATCCCTGATCATGAGATCATCTGATAATACTGGATTATCAATTCTTTTCTTAATTTTTCAAATGAGTCTAGCACACCAATTTTTTTTTTTTTTAAAGTTGACAACATGGCATTTATCCAATGTAGCATGGTCTTTTTAAGGTCTGCTATATGAACATTCATTCTTAGTGAGAGTTGTCACTGCAAAGACTCTTTCAGCATCACCCCAATAAAGGGGTGGTCAAATATTACTCAGAGAAAGGTGCAGCAGGCCAGGCCAAGCCTTCAAAGCACAGCTGTCTGGTCTTCCAAGAAATTCCCTGTCTGCAAAGGAGAAGGATCACTGATGCTTCCCAAGAGGGAACCCTTCCTCCCACTGCAGTTCCAGGGCTGGGAGAGGGAAGGAATGAGAAGGGGGCAGGAGAAGCACTCAGGATCCATAGGAAATAATGTACTTCAGGCTCCAAAAATCCATAATCTGTCCCTTGATTCTAGTCTCTCAATTCATATCTGTAACTTCCATCAGCAGAAAGTTTGAAATATTTGCAGCAAGCTCTTTTGCACATTTGGCTATTAAATTAATTGACAAAAAACATCCAAATTGCATCAGATGCTTCCTCAACATGCAGTGGGTGTTTCTGAAAGGGGACATAAATTTGCTGTACCTTGATTTATAGAATTCTTTTCACTAACACTGTGCTTCAAGAATGATGACTACATTTTATGGCTGGCCTATATTAAAAAGACTTCAGAAATTATATTGTTACATGAACTGTGCAAAAGAAAGTATGCATTTCTACCTTCTCTGCTTCACTAAAAAAACAAAACCAAATTGGTTATATGCCTTAATAAATGCACGAAGGCATTTAATTCTAAGTAATTCAAAATCTATACAGCAAAAGGCCTTGCAAATCATCACATAAAGTACTTCAGAGCAATATTTACATAACTGTTAGCAAACTGTATATTGTTTATAGAAATAATCCTTTGCCACAGAAAACTATCTCACAGCTAAAAGTCAAATGGAAGGGGTTATCTTAATTTGTCTGGGCTGCTTTATCTTTTAGTATTGCCTTTCTTTTTATTAATAAAACAGAGCTTTCCTGGCAATTCTTACTTCTGTAATTTATAAGACCTGTAGTCTGCTAGTCTTAAATAGTTATCCAGGGGTTTAAATAAAAGGAAAATTATCTCTGTGCCACTGAAACAATGCAAATATGCTGTCTGTGATACAGCTTTATTGATTGGAAACTCTCCCAGAGCTAGAACATGAATTACATTTCATTTTGCTAACTAGCGGTAATAGCCAAGATTAAAATAATCAAAATTAATAATCAAAATAATTAGCTAGATTTAAAATCATTTAGGAGAATAAATTCCAAGTTTTTTGATCCTAGGTTAAACATTAGTCTATGATGTCACACAAGCTGAACAAACCACAGTAATGAAATATTTCACTGTTCTGATTTTTTTTCTCCTAGCACAACACATTGGCTCCCCTGGAAACTGCAGCACTGAGCGTGATGTTGTGTTGCTCAGAGTGAGGAAGTGTTCTCATTGACTGATGATCATTTTAATGTGGCGTTTCAATCTAGTAAAACCACAGGGCTCAGGCAGAGCAGATGTTTAGTGTGTGCCTGAACTGACAGCCCTATCTCCTTTCAGCAAAAACATAGACACTTCAATTCCACTCCCAGAATCTCCAGATAAAGTATTTTAGGAAACATCAACCCAGGTTGCAGCTAGGACATGACTGCACTCCTAGAAGCAATTAGATACAGTTTTCTTCATCTGGGCTTTGAAAAATCCCAATTCAGGCATTTTGTTATAAACAAACATCTGGTCATGTCTCAGTAACAAAGAAAGATAAAGTGTTTTTGACAGAACTTTGCCCTCTGGTCAAACTTTGCTTTTCACTGGTGTCTTTCATTTATTCCTTTTTGAAGACTATTTGCACAGGCCTCTAACAGGATGTCAATAAGCAGATTCACTGATATGGAGAAAAGTGATTCAATATTCTGAGTATAGCTTTTAGAGCAAAGAAGGAAAATTGAGAGCCTGTAATAAACAAAAAAAACCCCATAATTGAGTACACCAGATCAAAGCTAATATGACATAGTGACAAGGGTTTTCTGCCTGCTTTCAGTGAGATCTAAACACAGTTGTTTTCTTTTATTACAGGACAAAGGAAAGCTACAAACATTAGTAGAGTGCAGCTAAAGTGCCATCCGTTCACTGTCAGCCATAATCTCTTACCATGAACATCAGAGGCTTCTTTCCTTGTTAATCACAGCAAAACAAGTTGGTACTTCAAAGTTCAGAAATAAATCCCATCTTTGCACACTGACCTGTACATTCAGCTTTTTGTCAGCTGGACAGGTATCTCAGAGGTCTCTGGTGAAGCTGAGGGAGGACACACAGGACAGCTACAGCCAGAAGTATTCTTCCATATATTAGTCCTCACCTCTGTTGCCTGAAATGAGAAATGTAAGGTAACCATAAGCCTCTGATTTGCCAAAGATTGTTCATTGATACAGCAATGCAGCAAGTGCTGGCATTTTACTGACACTCCTTCTTTATTATGTAGTTCAGACAGAAACAACATCAGTAGGGTACCCTTGACAAAAAAAAGGTGCCACCAAGCATGTACCATGTTTAACAGTGTAAAACAGCAGATGCCAAGAGCTGAATCCATTGCATATTAATTATAGCAGGCTGCCCTTAAATAGCCCCTGAAAATCATCTTACAATCCCAGTTATTTCAGACAATAAGAGGAACTGAGGGAATTAATCAATTTGCACCTTCCAGAGAACACCACCAATTATTTCACAGAAGAAACACCAAACTAGGAGTTTCATTTTAAGTTAAGTTATTGGAGGTTGCAAAGGAATGGAAGGGGTTCTTGGGATACAGAATGTTTTGGGAGGCAGTACTGATAGTGTTCTGCGGTCTCCTTAAGACTTCCTGTATGCAGAGTGGGAGGAAGAGAAGCCTGTTTGATGTTAATTTATTCTTTTCCTTTCTGAGCCTTCATCACATACCAGCAACTATCCTCTTTGCTCTTGCAAGTGTTTGGGTGGAGAAAAAGAAAAAAGAGAGAGAGAGATGAGGTTGAAGACACAGAAATTCTGGGACAAGCTGTAGACAGAGCAATTTTTCTGGAAAAAAATTTGGATTGTGTTTTATTCAGTCTAAGAATTTTAAAGAAAAAGAAAAATAAATAAAGACTATTAAGCACAAAAATTTCTCTGTTGAATATGCCTCCTTGGCTGCTTTCTTAACATCTATCTATAAATGCAGCCCAAAAAAGCAGTCTTTTTAATGCAAATCCATATTCTTCACGTCCTATGTGTTTGAGATATACCGCCACATTTTGTTTTCTCTTTAAGAAACAAAGCAAACAACCTGCAGTAGCAGATAGGCTAATGATAGTAATCAAACCAATCTGTGATAGGTAATTCTTGGAAGGTAAATAGATTCCTCTCCAAACAGCAAATTATTTTCTTTGCCCACCTTTCTCCCAAGAGAATGGATAACAAAATTCTTGCATTTGCATGTTGCATAGATTTCTCTCCTGGGCTCTTATAAACAGTAGTTTATAAGAGGCTATCCACGTGTACTGCAAATACAACTGCTTTTACAACTAAGCTACTACCAGAATATAAACGATAAGCAAGTTTCTCACATGTATTCCTGACAATTTTCTTTAGAAAAACCAAATTGGGCTAACAATAAAAACTGATATTTCAACAAGAGTGATTCAGCCTTTTGGAGATCAGTGAACATCCAGCTATTAATAATATTACACTGGGCTGCAGTTTGACAGCGCATTTTTGAGCTCCAAGTGACTTGAAATAAAACAGCTTCCACAAGCTCCCCTGCATAAACAGGAAGAAAGAAAAAAATCCACTTATCTACATAGACTGAGGTCCAGTACTTCCCCACAGAGAAATGTCCAGCTAGGATATGGGGGTTCAGGTAATTCTGCACAGATGTCCACTCACACAGCTAATTAACATTAAAGCTCATACAGTAGCAAAGCAATTTAATTCCATGACTTGAAGTTATTACTCTCACTGTCTCTCACAAGTCCCTCTGGACTTGGAGACCATGAATGTTAATTCCACTGCAGGGCTGGTTGCTCTCTGCCCAGATGTGCTATTTGTGCTTTGGTATCTAGCACAGCACAGAATATGGAGAGCTGGCCAGGCTCAAACAAGCAAACACACAGGGAAGCCAAGCAGCTTAGCTCCAGCAGCCTGGATCCCTGCATTGGCTCCACCCAGCCCCGTGCTCTGACACAGAGCTGGCTGAGCACTGTGGTGTGGGAGACCTGACTGTGGCACATCAGGTAGCGCATTTCCAGCCAGTTGTGGTAGATCCAGATTGCTGCAGTGTGCAACATCCTGTATCACCTTACAGCCCTCTGACGTTACGCTGATGGGCACCAGCTGAGAGCCTCAAGCTTTCCTCTGCAAGCCCTTTTATGTCTGTAGGTATGAAGGCAGGAACACGCCTTCCATCACCACATCCAGCACAGCTGACAGCGAGTGTTATTTCCTGTCTGGAAACACAGAGGCTATCACATTAGTTAGCTAAAGCTGGAAAGCTCAGAAATTGCAGCCAGACATCAATACGCCCTACTGAGGGTCTCAGGTGTGCAGTAACCCACCTCCACCATTCCTGAAGCACGTAAATGCATTAATCCATGGGGCTGATCCACTCCTGAAACATCAACACTGCAACACCTCCACTCTCATAAACTGTTGCAAACTGAATTAAAATGCAGCTACTTCAGAATCCTGTCTCAAAGAGAAGAATGTATTTTTAAATGGAAAACACACTCTTTTCAAGAGTATTCTACCTACATAAACAGACCTGTATCCTTGAAATTTTCCCTTTAGCTTCCTTGCTCCATTTAGCTTTTCAGTATCTGATCATAGAGCAAGTATCAATAAACTTCAGAGCATTGCCTTGAATTATTTGCTCATATTTTTTGGTTTATGATCGCCTTTCCTAGCAGGCACCATAAATTAACCTGCTTTTCTACTAAATAGCCCATCAAACTGCAATATGCCCAACAGGGATTACCAGACCTACAGCTACCTCAGCTTGTCTGAGTGTCTTGCCTGGATGGGTTTCTTTTGCCCTAAACAGAAAGCCCTGTTGAAAGCCTTATGGGACAGAAAGTCTTGACACTCTCTACTTTTGTCACAGTTCTGCTTGGACAGAAAAAAAGCCCCCAGGTGAATGGGGGTGAATGGTCACTATATCTTGTTCTTCCAAGGGCTCCTTTTCCTGCCAGAGGAGGCCTTTTAAAGCATTCTAGCTGTGTCAGACTTGCCATCTGCCTCAACAAACTAGCCTTTAAACTAATTTGTCAATCCATCTACATCAGCAGCATTTATTTCATTAATTGGAAGAATTAGCCCTTTGTAGCAAGTTGAAGGCTGTGAAGCCAAAATATACTGTACGTTCTCCCAAGTGACCCAGAGACCCTTGGATGAACTCTTGGGGTGACATTAAAATGAATAGTTATATAGAAAAAAATAGCATTTTAATGTTTATTTAACGTAGCTACCTTTCCAAAAAAAGGAACTTTCAACATTTTTTAACATCTGGTTGCCTTATTTTTTAGTTTGTTTCTCCAATGGTATGAGCAGAACGTCTTCAATTTAGAGAAGACAAGTCTGTATTCTTAGCCACATGGATGCTCTCAGGTTACAGGCAGAGTGGAGGAGGAGAAGATATATAAATTCCTTTAGAAATTATTTTAGGACTGACATATTAAATTTTAGAGGACCAAGTCCTACTGTCCATTATGCAACTGAGATCAGTGAAGCTTGTCTGAAGCTACTTTTGTGTACACAATACCAGTCACACCAGATGCTGCTGCATTTCAAGCATAAAAGTATTGTATGAGGAAAAGCAAGGTTAATTACAACAGCTTGATAGAAGAATTAATTTGTTCTTTTCAGTGTCATGGATGCTATTTTCATTGAGATGAGAAGAAAGGGTGTTACCTTGAACCTCCCAAGCACACAGGCACATATATATACGTACTCCTTTATACAAAAGTTCATATATTTATTGATAAAATTTTAACACCAGATCTATTGGTATATATTATGTGTTATACATGCAAGTTATACACTGTGTAATTGAAAGTCTTAAACATCTCTATTATCCCTAGATCCTTAGAGCATCCCTGGGATTTCTTTCCCCATATTTCCTTGGTTTATGATCCTCTTTGCTAACATATACCAGAAATTAACCTGCTTTTCTAATAAAGAGCTCATCAGGCCTATCTATAAGAATAATCAGCTCTCCAGTCCTACACAGTGTTCTCCCACCTGCTCACAAAATACTGAAGTCATGCTCCTAAAAGCAGACTAAAAGCTCATGTTCACTTAGGTGACTACCAGGAACTCTGAAACTTTCAGGATCACCAATTTCTAGCATGCAGAAATCTTCCATGGAGGGCCTTCTTCCTCTTTAATACAGACCTTTGTGCTCTGTCTGTGATAAAATTTCTGTTCTCGCAAACACACTGATATCAAACAGTCCCATCTGGTTTGCAAGAAGGTCCTACCAGAACAAAACTGAAAAAATATTTTTTAGAAATAATTTCATAATTATTTAAAAATAACTGGGAAAAGAAGAGTCAATTGTATAGCACTGGACTAGCAATCAGCCAGACTGATTTCCTGATTATAAAACCCTTTTCTACTCTTGTGATGATGATAACCTTTTTATAGATACTTCTTAAAAAATATTTTTAATCCTTGCAATATGGATTGCTTTTACCTCCTACTAATTATCTCAATCTAGTTTATTGAGTGAGCAGCTTGTCATCACATATAATTTTGGCCACAATATATGAAATTAGATTTAAATAAAATCTTCATTGACAGCAATTACTTTCCAGTCTCTAGCTAATTGTATGTCCTAAGAAGATTTTAATTTTTTTTCAGAACCAATACCAGATTAGCCTGCCTACAGTTACACAGTTAATTATGTTTATTCTCCTAAAACACAGCCTCCCACAGGATTTTATTTTTCATTCCTTAGAATTTTTCTGATGTTTCAGAACTAACATTTACCCTGAATTCTGGTAAAATAATTAAAATGGAAGAGCAGCTCCATCTCTCTGAGAATCCCAAGTCTTAGACTTGTTGTTGTTCTGTGTAAACCTGCACAGAATTTCTCCAGGAGCCCATTCTTGCCAGGTAGTATGATATTTTATAGTCACCAATAAAAGAGGTGTAGAACCACCTGCTTTCTTGCTCAGTTCTAATAGCTCAGCTCTCATTTTTAGAAAAGAATTAAAATTCACAAAATAAATTATATATAAGGCTTAAACACCTCATATTACTATTGAGAGCTAAAAATCAGATAAATAATTTTTACTCTCAGTTGTGAAAATGAATAATCTCTGGTGTGATTACCTGGAGTACTGTGATAATTAAGTGACAACCTTCATGGCAACTCAGCATACAATGCAATAAATGAACTTACGGCTGGTTAAATTGCAAGACAAGGCTGGGGTATTTAATAAACACAAAAAGCTGTTTATTGCACATAGAGTGCCACTGATGTTATATACTCATAGTGGAAAGCATTCAATAACTTTTTTTAGAAGAAGGAAAAAAAATCAGTATAATTCAGGTTTGAAAGTATTTTGCACTATCTGTCCTAGCTCTCCTGCATTCAAGTTTTCAAAATGCAGCACAATTTCCTGAAATAATAATATGCACACATAAAAATGGAATCCACTCCCCTATGCGTGGAACAACTTGTGGGGCCCTGAAATTCATGCAGGCAGGCAATGTGAGCCTATTCTACACTATTTTCCTGCATCAGAGAATCATAGAATCATTTAGGTTGGAAAAGACCTCTAAGATCAAGATCCAACATTAACCCAGCACTGCCAAGTCCACCAACAAGTGCCCACTTTGGATACCTTCAAAGATACTAAGAACTAGTGAGAATTGCTGCTTAAGTGATGCAAATAATCAGAACTAAATAGAATAATCATTCCTAAGTAGCATTTTCAAAGTGCCTGCTCTTCAAAGTGAGGCAAGGAGTGTTCTCAAGGAGGAAGACTCACAGAGACAGAAGGGAAACTCTTCATGCCTCTGGCTTGAGTGGGCTGGGACAAAGACCATTGGCTATATCAGAGGTGTCTGGTAGATGAAGCAGCCATCTGCAGGTTGGCATGGCAGAAGTTGTATAATGACTTCATCTGTGCAAAGAAAATGACATTTTACTGCTGACTGGACCACAGAGCAATACAGCCTTGAGATGTACTAACTACCTTCAGGATAAGAGTTTAGGGAAGATGTTTAGGAGTTCTGACACCATTGCCTTTGACAAGCTGTGACCCCAGCTGTGTCGTTAAGTGGGAAGAGAAAAGTGAGCTGATGTTTTACTAACAAAACAAGACAACCCAGAGTATTGTGGGATATATGACCATACATAACTTTAAATATAATATATAAAGTGGGTAAAGTAAGCTATAAAAGGACATGTTTAAAAAATTATTCTTTGAAATTTTTCCTCAATGTGACTAACATCTGTTGGTCATTTTGTCCGCCAGCACAAGGAAGTTCAGAATATGAAAGAGGTAATGAACTGTGAGGAAAGCTTTGCTTTGCAAGAGTGTTTCTTTGATTTTCTTTGTCAGAATTGTAGCGGCCTCTGACCAGTCACAAAATAACAATCATTAATTGGGCTCTTTTTGTTCTCAGCCTAGTCTTGCAACCAGCAGAATCGTGTTCTCCAGCCCATCCTCATCCATGAGCAATGCAGTAAATGCTGCCTCAAGGAGAACCCACTTATAGCAGATATCTGTTGAAGGTCTGTTATAATCTCTCATCTGGAGTAACAAAACCCAGGTGTTCCACATAGCAGCTGCTTGTCACCCTTCCTGATATCTTGGCAGGTCTGCAAGTGAGGAGAGATCTGAAACCTTGTGCAGACATAATACATTTCATTCCCAAGAAAATGAAACCATGCTTGGAGTTTCCCTAAGTGATGGTTGTAACAGGAGACACGACACTGTCAGCACCTGTGTGGGAGCACCATTTGATGGAAACTGGGAACCTTTATGTAATGCAGACCCAAACCCCGAAAGGCAAATGTGATCAGCCTCCTAAGAATAAAATGTTTCTTCCTCAAATCACTGGTTTTTTTGGGTGCTCTGTCACCTCTAAGCTATACTGAAAGACAGAGAAAATAGTGCTCACCTGTGCTAACCAATCCTACCATTTGCAGTGATGCTTTGTTAGAGTGGATGAACCATCTGAAGAAAAACTGGTCTTTTATAGAAATATTCCTCTGTTAAAGGTCTAAGATGTTCACAGTTTTCATCTAACATTTTAGCTCACTCCAGAGTCAGGGCTACTCCTTAACGTCCACAGGAAACCTCCATGCATTAGAAGCCCAAAGCAAGTTATCAAGGTCCTTCCTAACCCTCCTACCTCTGCCTCTACTGCACATTTCTGAGCTGTCGACACAGCTCCTTGTGTGGTCTTGAAACTGATGCTGTTCAACAGCAGCCAAAAGAGAGAGGAAAATCTGCTTTTTTATTTATATAAATCTGGCTAAGAGTTTTTATTTATTTAGAATGGACTTTAAACTGTGCTTGACTCTAAATAAATAAAACACGTTATTTTCCCTCCCTACTGGTTGCCACCAAGCCGTGTGAATTCCAAAGACCACACAGACAGTAGGGGCTGATGCAAAGGGAGGCAGCCCACCAGAGGCTGGCGTTTGCAAGGCTTGCAGGTGAAGGAAGCCCTATGAAAGCTTGCTTTGAGAGTAGGGATAAGCACAGCTCTGAAACAGGCATCAGTTCCTCGGATATTGCACTGATGCTGATCTTTCTCCTTCCCTGTCTTCCGGCGCATTTCTCCTCCACCGGCCTGGAGGACCCAGGTCACTGACCAAGTCACCAAGTCACTCCACGTCATGTCCTGTCCATCACAGTGGCAATTCTCTGTGAGTAGCAGCAGCACGATGGCGGGGAGACAGGCAAGAACAGCAGGGAAACACACGTCAGGATTCAGTTAAGTGGAGAGACAGGGAAGAAAATATTTTTTAAAAGATTTATTCCAGGCTGTCCATTTGCTTTAGCGAGATCCTTGAAAAAATCAATTTGGATGTGGTTTTGTGCACTGTACATTAGGATGACCCTGCTTGAGCAGGGACGTTGGACCAGATGACCCACTTAGGTCCCCTCCAACCTTACCCATCCTGTGATTCTCTGGGGGAGACTGAATTCTTTTTATTCTCAGTCAGTCACAGGCAACACTTCTGTAACATGTGTGTCTTCTTTTAGCCTTTAAGTCACAAATTCAACGGACCAAATACAACTCATCTTTGGACTAGCCCCTGGGAAGAATTTATTGGAAGCTTTATCAGAAGCGGTGTCAGAAGAGTCGATGAAAATTGTACAATAAAACTATTTTGTACCCTGCTTCACAGGTGAGCCTCATTTCACTAAGGGAACAGCCAAGACACTGGTTCCTAGTGTCCCTCACCTGAACATCGCTGATTTTGTCACATGCTCAGTAAATGGTAACTTCAGACAAGTTGACAGGTTCAGACAAGCTCCATTCATGTCTTTGGGAAGCACCAGGTTCCTGAGATACCTACCTGCCAAAAAAAGCACGTGGCAAAACTCCCAGTGTTTGGAGGAAGGCAGAAATGCAAAAAGCAAAGTGCTAACTCCTCCTTTTAGCACCCAGCTAAAACCAAATCTATTTGCTGCTCCCACAGCACCCGTGTACAACAAGTGCCATAAAAAGCCATGCCTTTACAGAAAACTCACATTTTAGATCACTAGACAAATAAAGAATGAGTCCATCTGCCACTCTGCATGTTCCTGAACTGTTGCACCATTGATTTGCATTATTTCACCTCTCCTTCCAATGCTTCTCCTTCTGAAAGAAAATATAAGGGAAATCACAAAAACCATCTTCTTTGCAGGTATCTTATTGCCATTGGCCAAGGACTTCACCACACTGAATTCTGCTTCTCACTTCGTTCTTATGGTTTACCGGTTGCTAACTGGAGAAAGAGCTGGCTGCAAAGTCATTTTTCTGGTAGATTGTGGTCTGTAGTTGATCTAAAAGGCTTGACCCTGACCTCATTGATGCAACTGAGGCACCAGCATTTACCTCTAAAATTGTAGTTCTATTCAGCAATACTGACCCAAACAGCCTACTCTTGGAACCTGAAGACAGAACAGACTATTTCTCAGAGACTGACTCTAGAGCCTGCTTGCAAAGGGCTGGATTTGCCAGTCTGTGCTAAAATGCAGTGGGCAATAGTTTTCTGAGGCAGACCTGTCCATATTCATGATTCAAGTTAAGCTATTTTATCAGTTACAGGATAACCCTCAGCAGCAGCATCTGCTGACCTGGTGTGAATATGAACTTGCAAATTCCTTTTTCCTGGGGTGAACATCAAACACTAGCAGAAGGACTGGGCAACAGTTAGCAGCAGCTACTAAATTTTTTTCTTCTGTTTTGAGGGGAAGGAAGAAGGATGAGTGTACTTTTACAATGAAAGAGAGGAAAAATCTAATACAAAGACTGGCAAGACTGAGGCAGGTCAAAGGAGAGTAGGAAACTTACTGGGAGGTCAAGCCAACTGAAAAGCCTATGTTCTTCTCCAAATAAGGCAGGCATTCAGAGTCCATAGCTTGTGAGGCACTTGGCCAAAGTCAAAGTGAGACATAGAAAACCCTACCACAAGACAGAAAAAAAAGACAGACAGAAAGAAAAAATATCCATATCTCAGCAGAGCAGCATGGTTGGCTCAGAATGTGCTGCTGAAGGAAAGGTCAGCAGACAGCCCTTATTCAGTGCTGACTGCTGAATGTGAAGAGGTATAAGCAAGGGGCAGCTAAAGAAGCAGAGATAATTAGAGTGACAGCAAACCCTGCCATCTGGGAATGGTACTGGACAAAGCACATATACCCCTGTGTTCCCAAGGATACTAAAAACTAGAAGCAATTCTGAGAGGGGAAGAGACCAGTAACGCTATCTGGATCCTCAACCTCATTCCAAATTTAGCTGGTTCAGGTAATGATGCAGCACAAACAGATTTCTGTGAAGTGCAACTTGGCTTTTCCAGCCAGATCTGTCTTCTACTGACATGCATGGAGAATACATTGCTGTGTGCTGGCTGCGGGTGGACTATCAGAATCCCACATGAATTCAGGATCCTTGACCCTTAGTTAACACGACTGGCACAATTCCACCAAATCTATTCAATATGAAAGCTGCCTATCATTTTATCCCCTTGTTTCCCTCCTCCCCCACTCCAACATCCTAGGTAGAACATAGACTGTAAGGCTGCCCCTCAAGCCAGCAATGCTCCCTGGCCCACATCTTGCACATCGGGGGAAATTAACTTCAATGCAGCCAAATGCAAGGACAGACCACAAGCCTCAGGTGCCCTGAATAACTGCAGAGGACAAACACAGCCCTGAGTTCCCTGGTAACCCCAATCTGCAGGACCTTTGCCTGCCACACCACTGGTCTTTGCAGAATAAAGACCATGAGTTCTTACTGCCAAGGACAAGGATGTGGATACTTAATACACGAATCAGCAACTCCCATCTCTGCTCTTTTGTGTCTTCTCACTGGATAGTCCTCACTTCTCAGTAGGACTTTTCCAAACTACTAAGACAAGTTTCCAAAAAAAATTTCAATATACTATATTCTAACAACTGGGTTGAGGGTGTGTGTTTAGACTTTCCTCTTTAAAAAAAAAAAAAACAAAACCAACTTTATTCTGATTTCTGGGTGGCAAAAGAGAAAAGACTTACATTTAAAATGCTTTGGAGATGCTATGGGAAAACTCTTTATATTTGTGTGTGGTCCTGCAGTTTTGTTGGTTGTCTGACATTTTAATTTCCTGTTCCTCTCTTATGGTGAGATTCTGATTTCCGCTCTCTCTTTCTCCTTTCTCCATTACAGAAACCTAACAGGCATCTCCAGTTCTACCATCTGTTTCCTATTCACTTTTATAAATATTGAAACAAATAATTAATTTGGTGAACAGGCATGATGTAGCCTGGCTCATCTTCAGTCAATATATAACGTCTACCAGCCCTTTCCAGTCTTTCAATCTCTTATAGATATTAGCTCCTTTGCACAGGACTATTTGTGGTCTAACTCCTCAATGAAACTGGTCCAGCTTTAAATGCTCAAATGTTTTTACATCAGAAACAGCCATTCTGGGTACTTCGTGTCCCCACAAAATGCTGTGTCAACATAGTCCACTTGCAAACTAGTCTTTAATAAACTTTCTGTATTTAGACAACGTAAAATATGAAAGAACTGTCCACTGATGAAACAGCCATGCTGAGCAATGCATGCTCTGACCTCAGTGACTAAGTACACATAATCCTCTGCTAGCAGGAGTATGATGTTACTGTGAGGAGAAAGGTTGGGTCCACCTTTAAAGCCAACCCAAGCTGTTCAAATAGATATCACCCAATACCTGTCTATTCCTGCTCTGTATGCCAATGCAATCCCCTGTGTACTGGGAATCTCAACCTAGAAGATTCCTCCTGGATGTCCAGCTGCCATTTCCACAGGGCAGAGACTATCCTTCTGTGGTTGGCTATGGCTTGTGTCAGTGTGATGCTAAACTGTGACAGAGCTGCTCAGTCATGAACGTGCATCAAATACAAGCCCTAACACAGCACCCAGGAGTACTCCTGTTTCTGTAGGAGCATACATGTCCTCAATGCCAAGGACCATTTTAATAGATTACTTTTTTCTTTACTCCTCTGAAATGCTAAATCCTGCTTCTCAATACACCAGAAAAGATTTTCTGTGAAAGATCATGCTAGCCCTTGCTAGTCAGAGATATTACACAATGTTAAAAATCTCCACTGTGTTGCAAAGTAGCAAATCCCTTGAGGATGATTCACTTAATCCTCCATGTCCAAACGTGAGCAGAAATTACAGCAGGCCCAGGAGCCCTCAGCATGGATGTGGAGTCCCCTCAGGATGGTGGCAGGAGGCAAGGTGTGCTGAAAGAGGACGAAGAGGCAGCCCAAGGCCGAGCTGTCCTTTTGACAGTCAGTCCATCCAGACTGGCACCAAACCTCACTCTCCCCGGACCAGGCTTGTGTGGCCCTGCCCCAGGTGCCAGCAGGCATTGTGTCCCTTCTCCCCTTCTGCAAGCAGCCACGTGGGCAAGCCAGACTAAGTCAGGCGCTCACCTTTACCTCAGTGGCCACCACGGAGCTCAGCAAACCTTGCCCAGTCCAACTTTTCTCTGCTCAGACTTGTGACCATGACTCTGAATTCATCTTCTGGATGTTTTCTCAGATGAACATGCCTGTAACTTTTCCTTGGGGCTTGAAAAACACTTTCCAACCCATTTTTCCATATCACCACATGCTGCACCAGAGATGTCTCTCCGGAATATATTTGGTGAGGTTACACATTCCTAGTCCTCACCGGGAATGGGATTGCATAAGAACATTCCAATTATTTTAGGTTATGGAAAAAGTAATCAAGTATTTCGCTCACCACTAAAATGTCATCATTTTATGCATTTCACAAAGAGTTCTCTCATTATGTTAGATAGGCCTGGAGAGACTCCAGTCTCTGTGGGTTGCACGCATTCCCCCATTCTGTTCGGAAATCAAAAGCCTTACTCTGTTTTTTGAGAAAGCCAAGTCCCTTGGTGCCCTGCTACTGACCCAAAACTTGATGGCAACACACCTGATTTCTCTTATAAACTGATTTGGCCTTTTCTGAATTCGTTCCTCTCACAGCTGTGTGCACAGCGTTTTCCCCACATGCTTTGTTAAAAATAATAATTGCACATGAAGAAAAAGAAAGCCCATAATAGTAACAGCATCAGCAACCACTTAGGAAATATTAATGAGTGCTGCCAACAGCACAGCCATTCACTGGCGCTGAATAAAGAAGACAGCAAGTCTATAAGGCCATTAATATCCCAATTTTTAATTTAACTAAATTTCTGTATTAGTATTTTGGCACAATGATGCAACAATACAGTGGCATTCTACAAACATTTTAGCATCAGCAAGAAAGCTCAGCCTTTGAGCAAAAGAGTGTGTTAGCAACACAAACTTCATGAATGCAAGTAATTCTCACTGTAGGAGAGAGGCAAAGTGTTTCTTTACCTCTTACTCTCTTCCATATCACCATAGAGGCTGCAAGTTCAGAGAGTGAGTGAACTTGTGACTGGGCACTGTACAAGCACATGAAAGGATGGTTCTAAATCTATAAATCTTAGAAATACAGCTTTCAGGCTTCAACAGCTGCTTGGAATCCAGTGGCATGGCAGAGATAAAGGTTGAGTAAGAAATGTCTGCATTGAGAAATACAATTGTTGTGCACTCTATGTTGCTTTAATGTGAACTCCTATTTTACTAGATTTTATGTAGCAAAATGCATCTCCTGATTATTTGCTCAAAGCTTCTCATATTCGACAGAATCTTTATAAATATCTTCCTGCAAAATCAGGGAAGTTGAAGAGAAAATCTATTTCAGGAACAACTATAACACGTGTTCTACATTACCTGAAGGGGCAGGGTAAGAAGTGACCCTGATTGCATCTTAGTAAAAAATGTCATAGTTTTCTTTTGAAATGTCACAGATTTCTTTTGAAAGGCATGCATATTGTTGGGATAACATGCCTTAAGGAGGCCCTGAAGTTCCCCTTCAGGATGGGTAACAGTAAGTAGTACTTTTTAGTGCAGGCATTGGTGCTTTGTTCTAGTGAATCTGTGATGACAAGAGAAAGCACCAGTTATTACATCCAGTCCCAGAGACTCCACTCATATGAGCAAATCTCACTGCACTGGCAGGTCACACTCCTGTGCATAACTCCCAGAAGAAAAGGTACGTAACTGAGAGTAGTTATTGAGCCCCTCTAGAGCTGCCTTTGGTGGGGAGGAGAGGAGGGAAGAAATTGTGAATTATTCACGATTTTCAGTTTACCCCTAATCCCTTAATTCTGTCATTCTGAGGGTAGAGACTTTTGCTTAATGGCTGTGCCAGAAATAACAAGCTAGAATTGCATGTTTATGAAATGGGGTCTTAGTTACTTATTAGGATCAACTGAGCTTGAATTAATGTTGGCTCACATTCAAGAGCACTGAGTGGACTGAATAAGCATCAGTTTTAAAACTCGTTAATGGCTGTTTGTTGTATATATTTACCACACTAGAAACATCAAGCACATTAGACTATAGTTTTCTTATAAACATACAGATGCAGAAAAATATGGCTAATATAGAACTACATTCTTTGGACTTGTAGCTCTACTTACAGCAGTGGTTGATAGATGAAGGTAATCCTGGATTTAATAAGACACCTTATGTTCCCGAATTTAAGTTGGGCTGGAGTGGATACACATATCACCCTGTTATCAACTGTGCTTTTATCTCAGAAGTGCATATTTTACAGGTGATAAGACAAAACAAGGAAAAAGTAGATTCTATGTAGAAATGCAGGTGTAGTGCAAGTGGAAAAGAATCCAGGCCAGGTAAAGAGAGTAGCTGACACTGTAGATAGAATGAGGCTTTGAAAAACTGCTGCTTAATGCTACTGAATATGGAAAAATAATTCCACACTTAAAACTGCACACAAGATACTTACTGCAGATGACCTATAAGAGATCTGAAACATGAGGTAGACAAGAGAACGACTCACACAGTTTTAATGCACATTTCACATGAATTCTTACAAACCAAACTTGGGTTTTGGTTTATTGGGTCAGTTTGTATGTTTATTTTTACCTGTGTAAAGGTCCACAAGGCCTAAGTTTGCATGAGATTGCAGCTACATTTCCGAAGATTTAGCTATGCAAGGGATATTCACATAGAGGCCAATGTGTCAGATATGACTGAGCACAAGAAATCAAGTTGGACTCCACTAATTTTCTGTTCCAAATCAGGAGCAAGCTTTGGAAGCAAATGCCCTTATCATCCCACTTGCCATTCTTTGGTTTGCACTTCAAACAGCCTCAGGGCTCACAAACTAGGTTATGAAATTAAACTGGAAAATCCACTCCAGCAGTGCATCTACTGCCCTGGGACAAGTTATCGGGATGAGCCTACAGGCCCAGATTAGGAGCAGTTCAAGACAGGGCACCTGAAATGTGCTCCGTGCAGATGTCAGCTCTCAGCACCAACTGCTCTGCTCACACAAGCAGAATGTGGGAGCAGAGGGAGGGGACACAAAGTGCAACCTCTCAAGTTAATCATCTAATCTAAGGCCAGTCCCAAAATCTGTGTACTTGACACATGAACCAAGCCTCTCCTGAGCTCATTTCATCCCTATTGAAGGACAGTATATTACCAAATCAGACTCCCCCCACCCCGCCCCAAAAAAATTCAATTTCAAATTATGGTCCCAAGACAAAAACATGCTTCTGAAAATAAAACCTAAACAAACTCACAGATTTGACTGAAAACAATGGCACTAGCAACAACACATGGCAATAATAATAATAAAATAAACATTACAGGATATGATTTTTCATCAAAATATTGGAAACATTGACAAAAATGGCTGATCTTGTCTGAGCACAAAGTTTTTCTAATTTTTTTGTTTGGCTTTTTTTTGTGGGGCTTTTTTGTTGTTGTTGGTTTTGGGTTTTTTTTGTTTGGTCAGGTTTTTTGTTGGGGATTTTTTTTGTTGTTGGTTGTGGTTTTTTTGGTTTGTTGGTTTGGTTTTTTGGGTTTTTTTTGAGAAAAAGAAGTCCCGTGCTTTCATTCCCAAAGTAACGGTAAGTGAGGCCAGACTTACCTCAAGATGAGACACAGGCAGAATTAATGTAGTTCGTATAGGATACAGCCCTCTCATGCACACTCTTGACTATTTTCTACCAGAAGCAAAGGAAATTCTGCCTACTCAAGGCTGCATGGCCAGAAGCTTCAGGGAAAACAGTGTCATCTTCCTCCTCTTCTGGAAAGAAGGGAAGCCTGGTACCAAAGGTGGTTTCATTAGCAAAGGCTTTCAGTCAGCATTAGAGAAATTTGTTGGCTCTAGTACTGCAATGCCTTTTTAAGGTCGTTCTTGGGTAGGTCAAAACATCACCTAGATCAAAACCCATTAAAGATATTTGAAAGTAATCTGCAATTCTGAGCTCCTGCTTTGAATCACCCAGCAGGCTCGAGACCTCCGTATTTTTGAAAACACCTGCTTAATGTATCCCAAGGTTTCAGGCATGCAGCATTTGTTCACAAAAGCACACACAGAAAAGGAGAATAAAAACCTACTTTTAAGTATCACATAGATTTACTCTTGTACTGCAGAAAACACCAATAGGCAATGAAAATAAGGAGTCTCTGATACCTTCCCAAACACAAGTAGTTGTATTATGATTTGAAGGATGTGCTGTCCCATTTTTCAGCTCAAATAATTTTTTTTTCTTCAAAGAATATCTTCTGAAGAAAACAAAAGTTTTTTTTTCTCCCTGCTATTCTTCTGCCTGCTTCAGAACTATAACCTGAAGAGAGCAGCTGCAGAACGAAAGCATTGAGAAGGATGGGAAAACGGGAAAAACATACATCAAATTATAAATATGGAAGAATATAGTTGCTTTTAAACTAAAGCAGGTTTAGCAGAGCAAGGAAAACAAAGGTTGCTGAAAAATATGAAAAAGGTAATTTGGGTTGCTGTATGCAGCCAAAAAAAAAAAACCCCAGCATCATTCAGATTTCTCATCAATTAAAAGACATGATGACAACAAAACATAAGTGCATGCAGAAGATTGCACAGAACAATAAAAAAAGGCAAACACCACCATCCTGAAAATCATTTAGAGACCTAAGGCTTTTTGGAATCAGAGTGGATGACTTATCCACTCTGCAACATCTGAGTAAAGAAGCAGATTTCTTGTGGTTAAAGGGTTTCAGAAAGGATTCGTCAGACCCAGCATCATTTTGCAATCCCCCATAACATTGATTTCTTCATAAACTCATTTTGATTCCCTCGTGGTTCTGGCAGTAATAAATCACAGCAGTTTAAAAGAAGGTCATGTACACATTTTCATATTTCATACATGGCCCCGTTGCACAAAACAAATGATCTGGGGTAATTTGCTTGAGGGTTGTAAAGTCATCAGTTCACTTTGGATTGACTTTAATATGTCTCCATGGAATACTCTCATCCTTTTCTCCTTCAGAAGGACTCTGTACACTCATTTGTTCCCTAACTACTTTCAGTAAGGCCCAAAACTCATCCAAAATTTAACAGACCACAAAACTTTCTCTTACAGGCAATCATTGTACATGAGATCACAGGGTCCACCTCACTGCTGACTCTAAAGTGGTGTCTCTCACCCTCTTTCAGGTACCTCAGCTACCCATGTAGTTTGTGAGGAGGCAAAAGCACCTGAGAGTAAGACACAAATACCTAGTACCTGCACCTCACTGGAATCCTCTGATCTCGATCTCCACTACTACCCCCTGGGAGCTTTCATCCCACTGCTTCAGCGTGCTACAGCCCAGCAAATCCAGCCCTCGGGTGATCAAAAAGGCTGTTCAGGTTCTTATTGTTTTATAAGAATAAACGCAGAGCACAACGCAGAGCGCAGGGAAACATGGCACGCAGGGAACGCCATAATCAGAGTGACCAGCTTATGCTCAGCAAGGCTCGTGTGGGACAAGAGTTAGGAGTTTCAGCTGTATCAGAGCTGGCTCAGTGCTAAGTCAGTCCAATCCTTTTGCTCCCCTTGTGCCCTGTGGGACTGACTTAGCACGGAGTCTGTCGTTCTGGTTTTCCCGTGGCACATCAGTGCTGTGTCAGGGAGAGCTGTGTGTGCTGCTGCACACACACAAACAACATCTGGGGTTGTCAGGCTGCTACACAGGATCGCTCCAGCACACAGCCTGACTGAGCATTCTGTCCCTGAAGTATTGTCATTTCTTTTTGAGTTTAGTTTTAGCTTTTCATCTCCAGGTTCTGTAATTGCTAATCAGAGGATATTACTCTGCATCTTGCCATTTACTAATAATTTTGTACAATATCTTACAATTATTACTGGTTTTGTTGGGAAATTTGGTTGCATTTACTGATCTTATTTCTAAAGTATCAACTTCTGCATAATATAAAATATAAACCAAATTGCTGCATTTCAGGAGTTTGGGGGTTTTTTTTGTATTATCATAGAAACACATCTGCTTGCATTTTTATTACATTTTTAGACCCACAAGAAAATCAAACTCAAAACAATACCATAAATGAGCACCAGTACATAGGATAAGTATTATTTTAAAACAGAGGTTTAGATTTCATACTTTAAGTGCCCTTTTTTTGCCAGACCAAAATACTTTATGTGCTACTAACTTGAGCTACAACTTTTATTGTGGTTGAAATCCTGACCCTTCCTTGCAGCAAAACTGTCATGGTCCATGCTATAAACCCCAGAGCTAGCAAGAGATT
This sequence comes from Daphoenositta chrysoptera, assembly GCA_013397915.1. Taxonomy (NCBI): domain Eukaryota; kingdom Metazoa; phylum Chordata; class Aves; order Passeriformes; genus Daphoenositta; species Daphoenositta chrysoptera. Next base: position 315,324 of record VZRO01005636.1, on the reverse strand, counting down.
AGGGGCCAAGGGGATTGCTCCAGACCCCATTTTCATGCTCCAGAGAAGAGTTATTGTACTATTTCTGCTACTGCTGTCTCCTCGCTTCACACATGGTCGAGAGCCCTCCCTGCTCCCACTCTCTCACGCCTCCAGCCAGTCAACAACTTGTAATAAAAAGCTGATGCCAAAACTTAGAATCATAACCATATATTGAAACACTCCTCTGAAGTGCTTACATCCCCTACCCCATATGGACCCAGCAAAGGATCTCAGAGAGAGAGAGAGAGCAGAGGAGAGAGAGACGAGAGCGTCTAGCTGAGAAGCACGTGGATTCATGCTAGCAGCAGCCCAGCAAGCTGCTGGAACTGATTTACCACTAAAGCTGTTAAGCAATGACTGACTTCTTCCAATTACTGGTTTCACAAACAATAATCAGGTTAAAATTAGTAATCTGAATATAAAACTTTGCTTGAAGGAAAGGGCGTGCTGTCCTGTGGGAGTAGGGGAAGAGGGAACACTCAGAAAGGGGAGACATGAGAAAGCATCCTAGAGGTGGGAAATGTGTTTTGCATCAGGGCAGAGCTGCAGGACACCATACTGCACACTTTCAGCTCCCTCTCTCACCTCAGGGACTGCCAAATGCCACTGTGGTGACAGCAGGAATGAGCTGGATGCCAAAGTATGAGGTCTGGGGACGTGTGTACATAAGAGAGGAAGGGAGAGACACACAGAGACGGAAATTTAAAGGCAGACACTAAAGTCTCAAACATATACTCCTGTTTTGCATGACTTTTCGTACTCTATTCTCAGTTTGCAGTTACAGACCAAAATTAACAACCTAGTCTACCATCTGCACATTTATTTCTTTAGATTTAACCACTGCACTGCAAGCAGCCCAGACTGTTTTAAGAAATATAGCCTCATTGAGAGCTGATGGATCAAGAAACAGAGGTACAAAGGTATGGGATAACATTTTCCAAAGCAAGGGGGTCAGGTCCTGACTCTGGGGTGACCATCTAGTTTATCACAAACCAGACACTTTTTTCAAAGCTTTGGTTTCGGTGACTGTAGCCAAATACAAGAGAGAAAATTGGAGCCTGAGCACAAATTTCTGGCTCCTATCCTTTTCTTAGACCACCATGCTGGATTACCACCACTGTTAACAGCACTTCCACTGAGAACTGACAGCTGGGCCCCTTGACAAAATGTGGAGATACGCTGATGGGCTTTGAGCTGAAAACACTGAAGTATTCGCTCCATTTAATAAAGAAAAGCATCTAAATCTTTTAAGTTGAAAGTTCTACTGGGAAATAAGCAATAGGCATTGCTGTGTTCCAAATGTCAAGACTTCCATCCTTCTCCTATAAATCGTAGTCAGAGCTCAAGCACGAGGCGGGAAATTCCCAGCACAATCCTGCACACTGCACACACCACAGTTCTGGAAAAGGACAGCACTGAGCAACTGCATTATCCATACAGTTTTCCAGCCTTTTCACATGCCCAAAGAGGAAAAAGCCCACCCCAGGAAAGGAAGTGATTTTACTTAGCATAGTAAAAATTAAGGTACAAATTATGGGGAATATTTGTACAAGAAGAATACAGCTTCCTACACACTTGGCAGTACCACTGACGAGGAAACAATAACAGTAGCTGTTCAGAGACTGCACCACCCCTCCTAAAACCTTTGTGTTTCTTTCAGTCTGCATAATTCTGTATAATTTTGAAGCATATTAGAGAATGAAGTGAGCACCACTGACTATAAAACACAAAGGTCAAGACACAACCCCTGCCCCGGGAAGTCCTTCCACTGCAGATTAACAGCTGTTTTGACAGTTTAACATTTGAAGCATTACTCTAACATTGCTCTGATTTTACACATCTTCTCAGCACATCCACTACAGAGCACTGCATCCTGGACTAGAATGGAGGGCGTTAGCATTCTTCTCAGCTGTTCTTGAACTTTTGCCCCATATGTATTTTCCTTTTAGTCATATTTTCTTCCTTTTTCTGCAAGTAAAAAATTTTAAGCCAGCAAGCAACAAGAATTTCACAGCCATTATTTTAAAAGGCATGTACGAAAGGAGGCTCTAAACTCCACATTTATGTAATGAATTACTCCTAATCAGAGGAAGTTCTAGTAAGGTTTCCTGGTGTGCTGAAAGACAAAAATAGGCAGCACCAGGACTGCCAGGCTGACCTATACTGCTCTCAGACAAGAGACTTTCACATCAGGCTTCTTGCCCACAGTGTCACCACTTCCTGCTCTTCTTTGTTCCACAATATAGGATACTTCATTAGATTGGCAACCTCAAGCTCATTTCCATGGCAACTCATGGCACAACAAAACACAAGACATTAATCACCATACTTAGATTTCATCAGGAGAGAAAGAACTGGGCTGTGAGCTGACAGAAGTGTACAACTCACAAATAAGTGCAACAAGGGAAATCAAGTGTCACAGCATGCTCTGCAGTGCGCTGGGGATAAAGGGGATCCAAACCATGCTGCACAGATCCCCATTCAGATCAGGATATTAGCTGCCCCACCGGCTGGTATTATTAAGAGTCAGTGCTTCAACCTGCGGCATTGGAACTCAGAAGAACCTGTTCTCCACACAGAGTATCAGACCTGAGTCACAATGAGGTTCAGGGTCAACTCACCCAGAACCAACCCAAAGCAACCCAATTATTTCTTCTAATTGCACCTCTACTGGAAGTGTTTCCTTATCTGAAGTCCCAGCAGAAAGATGTTTTTGAGGGCATGTGAAAGAGATTGCTTATTCTTATGCCTCACTCCTTTGAATGTTTTAATTTCCACTGATAATACCATTTTATTGCCTGGTTTTTTTCTCTCTCTGAGAGGAATCTGCATAAGCACTAGAATCTCACTGATGATGGCAGCCTGCTTTCAGTTGGACTTCTCTTTAAAATATTTTCAGAGTAAAAGACATTGCAAGATTCACATCTAAGTATTTTTTCCAAGGATTCAAGTTTGTAATCTTGCATCCAATATTCTGGTTTCAAAAGAAAGCCATAACCAATTTTTGGATGACAAAATAAACATCAAGACAGAAGCAGAGGAACAATGCATATTTAGATAAACCAAAAACGTTTCAGACAGTGAACATTTGAATCAATTTTATACCTACAGCTCAAGCTAAGGCTGAGAGTTCGATCTGTGGGAAAAGCCCCATAGCAGTCTTTGATCATAAAAAATTCACTGTGCTATATCCTCCAAGTAAGTATAATTCCCCTGGTTCAGATCTCCTTGGACCATGTGTATAGAAGGTCATTTTCTTTGATCTGCTGTATAAACACAGTTGCACATATGGGGTTAAATACATCTAGGAGGTATTCCTGCATCCCGCTGGCATGGACATTTCTAAGCCATTCCCTACAGAGGATTTGTTCATTAATACATTTCTCTCACTTAGTGTTCCACTGCATTGGCTTCAATAGGAGAAAAAAACCCAAACTTTTCTGATAGGATGTTCCTAGAAGCTGAATGAGGTTTAGACAGTGGTTTTATTCAAGCATACTCTCCAGGAGGCAATATTTTAGGAAGACTGAGTGCAGTGTGAAGCAAGGTATGGCATACTTATATGAATATAAGTATGCCAGGCTGGAAGACTCCATTTACAAAGACTGATGAAAATCAGTCCTTAAGTACAGCTTTCAGAGCTTTATATCTATGAACTTCATGCCTGTATGGATCCATACTCAAAGAAAAACAGAAAGCTAGCCAAATTTCAAAAATCTGGAAATCCCATAAAATTACTGAATCCCACATAGTGTCTGTTCAAAAGGATAAAGTAACTGCAATTTGTTTGAGGGTCCTGTCAAAAATCTGTGAACAAGTCTAGTCTGAACTTAGCAAGAGACACTTCCTGTGCCTGAAGGATCTAACAGCAGTCCTTAAAGTTTTGAAAATGTCTCAACATGCAGCTGCTCCATGGAGAGAAGCTGATGAGAGCAGCACAGTCCTGCTGAACGCCAAGTCCTGTCGAAAACCCAGAAGCTCAAGCACAGCAGTGATGGTTTCCAAATTCCCTTGAAAACTAAAATGAGCTCCTCTGAATTTCCCCTGCAGTGACAGGCAGCTCCAAAGCCATAAATGATTGCTGATGAGGTAAGAAAGTCACAGTAATTTCACAAACATTAGAAGCATGACTTGGGAAGGCTTTTGTGAAGCAAGCTTTAGCATAAAGCACACTGCCTCTCCAGACTTCCGACCAGAGCACTTGTCTGCCAGTTCCCCAAGTGAAATCCAGTTATGCACTTTCCTAGCCATTAATTTTCTTGCATCTGGAAGGACACTGTGATACTATATACACTCTGTTTTCACCACACCTGTGTGTCAATGTGTGCAAGAGCACAGTTATTCCTGATACAGTCTCACAAGGATGGAAGACATGAGAACTAGACCAGTGTGGCACTTCTGTGTCTTTTCAGACTGGACATGAAATACAAGAGTACAAATCTGACCCAGTGATAATTGTTGAGGATGATGGGATATGTGTGGGTAGTTTGACAAAGTAGAAGGAAATCATGACTCCATTCCTCACTCTGCTGTGGGTTTCCTACATTAACTTCTACTAGAAAAATACTGCAGCAAGAAAAAACCAGCTAGTGCCTTGCTTTTGACATCAGGAAAGGTATGATGTTATCTTTGGTGTTATAGAAAATTCTTTTCTGCAAAATAGAATTATAAACTGCTCCTCTGTTCCCCAGAGGACTCCATAGATAAACATCAAGAACTCAGATGCTGTGATTATACAGTCAGACAAGGAAAATGTTACAGCAGTCACTTCTTAAAACTTGACAGAATGAACACTGAACGTTCATGTACGTGGTTTTTAATGAGATTTTCTTTTCTTTTTATTGCTTTACCTATTGTAGTTCAGTAATTTTGTTTCTAGTGCTTTTTTTCCTAAGTTATCTTCATGTGACATGAAAGGTATCACTAAAGGCAATGCCAGGCTGGAAACAGTCATCTGTTTTCTAGCTAAATCCTCCTACAGAGACAGCAACCAGCCACTGGGATGCATAGCAGCTGAAACCGTAATGGTGCATACAATGTTTAATTGTGCATATGTGATACACACTATTTAGCTTTCTCTTTGTTCCATGCAGCACAAAGAAATTCTCAGTAGGCTGAGAAGGGTCATATCCATGCCTGAATGAGAAAATAACATTAAAATTATCATTATAGGCCTTCCTCCCTCTGACTTAGCTGGGTGAACCCTAGAAGATTTAGAGTTCAGGTTCAGTTCAGATAAACATCCAAAAGTTCACAGGTTTACCCAAACTATCTGAATCTCTAGAGCCCTGAAATAAGCTGGAAATCTCCAGAACTGCCTTTCTTGAGGGATTTCCTGCACTTCCAGTTTTGGACAAAAATCAGAAATGGAAAAAACAAAAAAACCCCACAACATGAACTAAATATTGCAGAACCTCAGCACAACTCATTTCAGTTACACTCTGAACATCATCATCTACTCACATAGATCTTTCAAGTGTTCTGATTTTTTTTTTTTTTTTTTTAATATCAGCTTTTATGGCTGAATCAGAGCATATTTACTTTTTCACCTGACTTCTCTAAGTCTATTGTACTCATTTTTACCATCAGTTTTTTGTGAGTGGAACCCAGAGTAGGTGGTAAAGTGAGGCTCTCTTCTTCTACACATTTACAGTACATCTACACAGCACATTTAGGTCTTACGGAGAATATCTCTCCATCTAAAATATTTCTTAAAGCAGAGGCTAAGAGGTAAAGAGAAGAGACAAGGAGTATAGTGAAGTAGTTTACAAAGTACTGACACTGGTAACAGATATCCCTCCCACTGGCACATGAGCTACTGGTTTCCCTCTTTGACACTGATAGGGAAAAAACATCAGCAGCCACACTATCAGCAAGAACATGACCCTCTGATCAGCCATTGCTCACTTTCCCAGAGCAGACTTCCAGCTCCCCAATTAACTGTGGCCAGTCATTTTCTCTGGTTCAAAAATGTGGTTTCAATCATTTAAGGCAGATGATCTGTATCAAATGAAGAGCACGCTGCTTTGCAGTACTCTCTGTCATCTCCTCCCCTTGTACAGCCAGAGAGGAACGTGGGCACCCTTGCCACAAGCCTGCTTCCCCTGACAGGCTGTGCAGAGCCTTCCTCATCACAGAACACGCTCCCCATTCACTCAGTGAAGTGTTGTATCACTTGTACCAGGCCAACAAGAAGCAATTTTTTATCCTACCAAGTGGGGGAGAAACATATTTCATAATTTGGCTCTACCATCAGAGCCAATCAAAGGCCTGCAGAGTTCAGTCTAAAAACAGCTATAAGAAAAGGGGTATGTACAGAGTAATTCTTTCCCTGCTGTATCCAGGAAGGTACCAGCTTAGAGACTTCCTGAACTGAGAGTTTGCACCCGCACCATCATGTTTGGTAGGTACTCACAAACCCATCCTCCTATAATTTGCCTGATCCCTTTCTGAACCTGCTGATGCTTTTGTCCAGGACAAGATGTGCCAATGTGGTCCACAACTTCATTGCACTTCCTTTTGCTTGTTAATAGTCCTTGTTTAGGGAGAAAAAATGAATACACAAATAGTTCCTTATTTACTTTCTCTATCCTTCACTCTTATGGCTTTTAAACATAACAATCATCTTTCCCCACAGTCACTCTTTGCCAGCCTAGGAAACCCATCAAGCCCTTTGTCATGTAGAAGTCATTTCATGTCATCCTTATGAACCATATCTTTGCTTTTTTTTCTCGAAATCCTTTGGATTTCAAAATTAAATGTTTTCAGAATTCCACATAGAAGATCAGATGTGAATGGTCTGTGGCAGGATGCTCTTGTTCTGTACTTTGATTTCCACTCCCCTTCTACCAAATCCTAGCATTCTAGATGACTCTGCCATCATTTTGAGCTGACATTCTCAGACATAGCCATAATGACACGTGAGGTGTTTTGCCCCAGGTGGGAGTAGCTATTTCCTGCTAGTCATGGCATATATATCGTTTATGCTAGTTTCACAACTCTTCAATTATTAAGATTAGAAAATAACCTGAGAAAAGAGATTCAGTTATTCAGCATCCTAATACTATCTACAATTCTCCAGGGCTGATTCGAGTTTAAATTTTCCTGAATAGTTTTGTGTCATTAGCAAATCTTGTCCTTTTACTGCTTATCCCCATTTTTTGATCAGGAATAATTTGAATAACATGCAAGATATTTTTGTCAGTAACCTTCCACTCCTGTGGTTGTCATTCCTTCTATTACATCATTGTGATGTTCTAGTTAATTGAGGAAGTGTTTTCTACATTGTTTTCACCCATTTCTTGGAGGCTTTCCACATCCATCCCCATAAATGCATGAAATACCTCTTGACTGACATGAGTTATGAGTTACAAAAGCAACACCTTTCTCCTTCTTACTTCTTGCTGCATGTCCATCAATGCTATGATTTATTAGCTCTTTAAAAAAAAATCTGCTAGGAAGCTCAGCGTCCTATATATATTTTGGTTTTCCTCGTTGTTTGGGGTTTTTTTGTTTTTTTTTTTGTTTGGATTTGGTTTTGGAGGGTTTTTTTTTCAGAGCAGTTCAGTGTTGATCTCAGGCTTGCCTCCCTTCAGCATTGGTTCAAATGCCTGAAATTATCCAATATCCCTGAAATTTTCTCAGGTTTTTCGTCCTGTCTCTTTTCCTGCACAACAAACCTTGAGCCTGCTAAAATTTCACACTCTCCTGAGAAAACCTCCCAGTCAATCAGGCAGCCGAAGCTCACGTTTGCTGCTCCATTCCAGAGAAACGTGTCTCACAGGGTCTGAGCAGCCAGCGACGAAAGGCAGCAGGTTTAAGCATGAAATCCACCGTGGCTCCGGAGCAGGTGGGAGTCGCTGTCCCGGTGTGCTGGCGCTGGGGAAAGAGGAGGGGCTCACCACACACGAGTAGCCAGGCACACACGGGACATCTTCTCACCAGATGGTGCATCAGACCTGTGGGAGCTTAACTCTTAATTAAACTAAGAACTAAGGGCCACATTCAGTCACAGCATCAGTTTCCTCCAAACCAGATGTCGGCAAGACGCCACAAAAATTGCATTCAGTGCAAGCCCAAACCCAGGCTGAGGGTGGCTGCTGCCCAAGCCTCATGTACCATCCCTGTCAGGATAAGTTTTTTCCAGCAGCAAACTGACAGCCCCTTTGTTCTGGGTCATCACGCCCTGAAAGCCCCCTCTATTCTGCATGGCAAACCTGAAACCAGCACTCCTGCAGCAAGAACTGTTGCTAACCAGGTAGAGAAAACAGCCTGAAACAGAGCAGGAAATTGTCTGTAGGGTTTACTCAAAGCTTCCCAAAGCATTCAGCTACCTTAATTTTTCCTAGCAGCTCATCACACTGACCGAGATACCCTATGTGCTGAAATCCCAGAGGTGCACCTGGATAACAACAAACTGGCAGCAGGTGTCTCAATGGATAACCCTAACAGGCATTTGGAAAACATGGATGAATCAGTGAAGCCTTCAAAAGCCTCTGGATAGCATTGTCAGTAGGTGAAGGGAGAGAAATGAAAACAGCCCCAGGCCAAGCTGCATGGCAGCCCTGAATCTTTGTCTCTGTTTTGCAATACAATGATTTTAGAGAAGTGAGGTCCCTAAGGCCCCAAAGAAGCAATAATGATTTAAATTATTTGGGTAAAACCTGAAGCCAGCAGCCTATCTGTAATGTTATTTGTCAAGCAATGGTAACAGAGTAGTACAGAATTTTATATCCTGGGCATTGACTCAGTGTCAAATATTTAATGAAAAAACCCAAGAAAAATAAAAAGTAGCTGATTCAAGGACTGGCAGTTACTGCGCTCAAGGATCCAATCCCTCCCTTACTTCCAGTCCCCTCCTCTCACTTCGCCCCAACTTTCTCCTCCCTCTCTGCCTTTCTCACTTGGAAGATGTTATTGTTTAACATGGCACATTCCCAAGCTGCTAGACCAGGACAGTAAAATTATTCACTGACTTTACTGTACTCTTCTACCAGTCACTGATTTTTTAAGCTTTCAGCTCTCCTTCCTTCCACCCCCACCTCCTCCCTTCCCCAATGAAATTTGCTTTTTCCCTTCTCTCCCTCCCTTTTTGCTAGGCAGAATCTGGAAAAAAGAACTCAAGGCCAAACTCAACAGAACTACTGCTGCGTAAGAGCAGTCCTTTTTCACACACAGATGGTCAGTCAGAAGAATGAGCGCTTTATAAGACAGACATCGTGCTGGTCTTTGCAATCCTGTTCTCCCGGACCTCAGCAGGAGTTTTTCATCACCAAAGTGGATAATAACTCTGTCAGACACCTCATACACACAGGTATTAATAAAAAAAGAAAATACTGCAGTGACTGGTTTTACAAGAAACTGGGAATCTTAATGTGATGGTTAAAAAATGTGCACGATGATTACGCACAACCAATAGCTGTGTCAACAGGGGTTGCAAATCAGCAGGGAATGCACTTATGTATACAGCCATGGTTTTGCACTTTATGGACAACATTTCCGTGGCCAAAGTCCGTGTACTGTTGCACGGCCATAAACATGCACACATCGTGTGCTTGTAAACGCCCAAGTGTCTATAGGCTTCTCCGCATTTGCACACGGAAACCCCATTTTCATGGGTAAGAGCAGCTTACAGCATCACTGCTGGATGCACCACAAGGTGCCAGCAGGTACTCTTGCCTTTATTTCTTGAATTTGGCCTAATCTACAAATGGGCTTAAACATATTATTTTAAAGGAAAATTTAGTTTTCCCCCAACTGAGTTTTAATGACAAACAAGGCACAGACAGCACCAGCATTGGCTAACCCAGAAACACAGCTCCCTTTGTTTAAAACAGGAAAATATTTTCAGAATCTCTACATTTCCCTACAACAAAAGAAGCAACACTAAAGAAAATCCCTGCAGGAAGCTTGAAGTAGGAGCTCTGTTCTAATAGCTATCTTTCTTCCACAAATGGAAATTCATAACACTTTTGTAACCCAGCATTTTCTAATTCAAACAGAATGAAATTATATGTGAACTCTTGCACTCTAGCTTCATTAGTCATTCCCTTCATTAGTCAAATGGGAAGGGGCAGCAATTAATGCTTCTGCTTGTGACAGAAGTTCTCACAATAACATATTTGAGAGCTATTTTGACATTAAAGTTAAAAATATGCTCTGTATTTAATCTGGTTCAATAAAGGCAAAGAAGATAAATGCTGTTGTCTCGGAAGATTTAAGATGGTTGCATTCCCAAACAGAAGTTGATGTGTGACATCCTTTTGTCACCAGCAGAGCATTGCTCACAAAGCACTGAACAGTTATGGTGTATGTGTAAGTACAAATCCCTGCGAAGGACCTGTGCTTTCCACAGGTTAAGCAGTACCCAGTCTTCAAATCTCCATTTTTCCTTGAACACAGTGGTAACAAATACCCTCTTTTCCTACTCCAGCTACCCTATTTTCTCCTGCTCCTCCCTTCACCAGCCTCTGTTTCAGAACCCTTTCTTTGCACTACTGAAGTGTCTGAGAAATAAGCACCATGAACTACATCACACTGATGATTCGTACTCTCCCCTGGGTGCTAAATTAATTCAGGATTTTGTTCAGCAGCTGCCAAAGATCAGCATATTACTTATCATTAAAGAGATGCAGGGACAAATCTACGAGTGAAGATTGCCAAGAAATGGGCTTTGCTGTGCCCACCTCAGTTTGGTGCTGTCAAGCCTTCAGCTTCATTTTCCCAATGTAATGAAACAAATTAAGTCAGCCTTTTCAGCATCAATCTCATCCATCATAAATTAATTTTCAGGGGCATTTTCCCATGGATTCAATCCAAGTGACCTGGATTCCACGCTTCTCTTTTACACCAATCATAAAAATTAACAGTAAGTGTTCAAAATGAGATCTCATACATATGGAGCATAGAATAGGATTTAGAAAAGGTTAAAAGTGTTCAGAGACTTGGGGAAAAAAGTTTAAACAGAAAATCTCTGAAAGTAATAAAGTTATTTGAAACAAATTTATATTAACACAGCACAAGTAGATTAGGTATTAACTCTGAGTGCACAAAAATCACATATAGTCCTGTTTTTAATCAGTCTTTTCAAACTTGTAGACACTATTTTTTAATTATTATTAATGGCAAGTGCTCAGACTTCACCACAAAAGCAAAACTTTTATTAAAGAGGGTTAGAGGAAAAGAGAAACTTACCATAAAGACAGGTTTTTCAGCAACACATATCTCAGTGACTCCCAAAACATTCTCTGGCATGGATGGTGCTGACCTGTGTGAAATAGAAGGTAGGATTGGGCTGGGGAGGAGGTTAGCAGGCCAGTCCCTACAGTAAGCAAATAAATTTTTTTAATTGATGATCTTAAACAGGGTAAGAAAACAAATTAAAAACAAACAAACAAAAACCCAAGAACAAATTTTCCTCTAGAGGAAAATACATGGAGAAAAGGAAGAGTGTGTATTTCAATGTATATTCTCTCTTTCTCTAGATGCCTCAGTCTGACAATCTGAGTTTCTCCTCTTAAGAGCATCAGCTGCAATTAGCAAAGCAGCAATTTTTTGATGGCTAAAGGGGAAGAAAGTCTAAAAACAGATAGCGTGATGCATCCTCAATCTTCCACATTTATCAAGCCAGCTTTGGAGAATTTTATAACTCTACATGAGCTCTAGAGTATTTAGCAGGGACTTCTGTGTTTTCTTTGAGAATTTCACTTTTCCCGGGTTGGGTTTCAAAATGTTTCCATCTTAGCATGAAAATAAGGGAGGGTATAAAGCAACCCTGCAGTGCTCTGGCAACCTTGTGCAAGTCAGAACCGTGCGTGTGTGAATGATCTGACGGGGGCTGAAACCCCAGGCTTGTAAAACCAACAGACTTCAGTGCTCTCGGTGCAGGCAGGACTGATCCCCGGCAACCCAGGATTATTGGGGCCGTATTTTTTTAAGCAGAACAGGGAATGTATTTCAGCTGGATTTTGACTCTAGAAAACTCTTCTGATTGTAATGGCATTACTACCTTTCTGGTTCCCCCTTGCTCCCTCCCTGCTTAGTTCCCCCTGCCAGCAGCTCCCCACCTTGTCCTCCAGCACACAAAGCTCTTTCTCCATCTCAGCCTCAGTCACATAAATTGCTCTGAAAGGCAGAATCCCCAGGCTCTCACGAAGCTCCTGCTGAAATTAATGAGACTTGGCACCAGATCATCTTATAGAGACTGATTTGCAAGAGCAACACCTTACTTTTGGAGACAACACAAAAATCACTTCTTCACTGACAGTTTTCGTCCTCAGCTCTAGCCTTTACCCAAGTCAGGAATATTTTTTGCTTTAAATCTGACTTGACAGTTACTAATACTACTGTGAGAACATACCACCTGACTTTATATGATTTAGAAAGAGGAGAGAGAGCAAAGATAATAGTTTCATTATAAGTTATAAGTCTCTGTAAATCTCTCTACATTGAACCATTCCTGATCTCCCAGGAGGGACTTTCCAAACACTGAAGCCATGCCTATTTGGCAAGAACTACAGACAGGGATTTCTTTTTTAGTCTCCTTCGTCTCTACAGAGGGCAAAAATCTTGGATAGAAAACTTTGGCCCAGAAGCTTTTTTCTTTACTTGCAATAGTAAGAGGCACAGTGATGGTTTTAATAGAGTTCTGTAATGACTCTATTGCTACTTTTTATGACTATTTCTTGGAGCAATAAAGTGGCAGAGGCAATGATATTGAATCACTAACTTTTCTGCAGTGAAGAAGAGAGCATAATTAGTCCATGAACTTATTTTCATTCGAAGACCCAATGCATTTCTAGCTGCTGCAAAACGCAGTGAAAATTCTTTCTCACCTGTGAATTCTTGCTCCCCTAGTCAACATTAGGAGGTGAACTCATGTTGCCCAGATACTTGGGGAATAACTTCAAGGGTCCCCTTGACTTCTATTTTGTGATATTCCTTCAACTGTTCCTCAGAGTGCCTGAGACAGAGCCTGTCAGGGCTCCCTGGACCACCCAAGGATCTCGTGCTCTCCAGGGAAGTGCAGCAGTCATGGGCAGCTCCACAGCCTGGCTTCTCCCACCTCTGCAAGTACAAGGCAGCGCCCTCGTGGGTCACATCCAGAGGATGAATCAGGTTCCAGGTGGGATAAATTGCCCCCTCTCTCTTCATTGACCTTGGGAAGTGTTAAAGCTCCTAAGTTAGGTACTTTAATTTGATGACAAAAGCAGAAGAGGATGCTCTGCTCACCCAAGTAGTTTTTCTAATGACATGGACCTTGCAAAATAAAGTGAATATTTTTCCCCAAAAATCTTTATAAAGGTGCAGACTGAGACTGAGAGACCCATACAAGAGCTGTAGGGTAAAACTCAAGTTCCACTGAAGGAAACTGATAGAATATTTACCAAAAATTTCAATGGCACTGGAATTTCTTCTACTTACGCCCAAACAGCTAGGTTTATTAGCATGAGATCCCCCTATCTAAGTAGAACACTTACTAACTTCAGTTGTAGTGTATCTAAAATCACTGTCTAAGCCAATCACAGCTGAATACATGATTCTCGTTAACCAAAACCAAACGAGTTTCCTCTACAGTTCAGTCTTGCTACAGCTGTAGCTATGACATGGTTCTGTGTTACGATGTTCTCTAGTAAGGCATCTCAAAAACACAAACCAAAGGGAAAATTATTTCATTTCCAGAATAAATAAATGCCTTTGATCAGTACTAATACATAAAAGGCAGACATTTAAAGTTAAGGGACATGTGGGAAATTGGTTCCTCACAAAACTTCAATTAGCTTTCAAATTCTCTCTCACACAGTGTGTACAAATATTCCTAACCAAACTTCACCGAAAAATGGATTCTCAATACGTTTATTTACCGAATAGTTAACACAAGGATAACAACACACATGCAAATTTAAAATAAAAACATATGTGGGGATCTTTTGCCCCAAATAAGAATTTGAAACAGATGTGCTCTTTTAACTGTATTTCTTCACCCAATGCTTTTCTCTTCACTGTTTGTATCTTTAATGTATTTTTTTCAAAGGTACATAATAATTTATTCCCCCTTTTATCTGACAAGCATGGCTTTCAAATAACATATTCTATCTTTATTTCTTGCTGGCATAACTCATCCATATCAATTGGTGTTTTGCACAAAGGGAGCTGACTGCAGTTCAACTGTAAGCTGGGATACTATTTTTGTTAGAACTGCATTTAAAAATCAACATAACAATGTTGTAGGATGAAAACATTACAATATTCAACATTGTTTCCGCAAGTTTTGTATTTTTAAATCTTCCATTAAACTCATGTTTTTATTGGACACTTCCATTCTACTTCTCTCCGCATGTTTTCAATAGCAATGCCTAATGTTTAGAGGGATAAATTAGCTGCAGCAGCTTTTCAGTCCCAGAACCAGAAAATATTGGAAAATATATGTGATGTCTCTTTTTCTCCTCAAAACTTTAATTGTAGCTTTTGCAGTAAAGCATTAAAAATTCAGTTAGGAAAAATTCCCTGGAGTAGCGAAACACCAGAATCTGCTCTCTACCCAGTGGACCAAATCTGAGTGAGTTCTGCAAGATTCAGATTTCAGGGTATGCTCACCTACACTGTAAGTTAGGAAATGCCCCTAAATTTCTCCTGGACCTAACTGGTAGGGTGCAGGTAGCCAGGGAATGCAGGGACTCTGTGAGGAGGAGGTCCAGGGCTGGTCACCACAAGGTGCTGCTCACTCCAGCATCGCTGTTGAGCACCTCAAAACTGCAGCTCATTGGTAGAGCTCCGTAATTGAATCAGTAATTAAAATTTTGTGTTAATTTGCAATAAATTAATATAAGCAAAATTCCCCATGTCAAGCTGTTTTACCCATGACAAACTTAACATTTAGGGAAATCCTTATCTGTCCTTTTCCAGTGTTTTCATTCAGCCTTTCCAGTGTACTTGTTACATAACAGGACCTCCAACTGCATGGCTGCTGCCATCTTCCACCACTGAACCCTGCAACATCCACCATGAGTAATTTAACCATGAGTGAAGAGAAAGTGTCTTCATTTGACAAAGGGCTTTTTTTCTTTCTTTTTTACCACCCTTACTTAAAATCATCCATACATCAGAATTGGGAGTTGACTTCTTAGTATTTTCAATGGTACTGGTAGCTTCAAAAAATGATATCCAAAAGCATTTTACCACATAGTATCAAAGAAGACATCACCTTGGTAACAGCTGAGCAAAACTGATGTTTTCAGGACCCAGGAAATGTCAATGCTTCATATAACTGAGAATTTATAAGCTAAAACATTTCAAAAAAAAAAAAATCAGATTTCTTAAAAACACTATAATTTCATCAAATAAGGTAAGATTCTTCAAGGTGGATGTCAAAAGACTTATTTCTGGCCCAAATGCTCAAGCCTCTGCCTTTGTCGGGTATCTGATTCAAAGCATGCGGCTACAAATACTTTTTTAATCTTTTTAATACTTAAGAGTTAAAATACAAATGAAAGAAGGTACCTTTTTTCCTTTCATTGCTCTGAAAAATGCTGGAATATCATGGTGTATTTTTATGTCCAAGCAAACACATTCTGCTTGATGCAGACACCTGACAAAATTTAAAGCTAACATTTAAAATCTAGCAAAGCCAAAGTGACTAAAAAGAGGATCTTATTTAACACTGCCTTATAAAAATAGTTTTATGAAAATAGAGAGAAGAGACAGGCAAATTCAATAACTGGGGAACTTATTAGGACCACGGTTAATTGAGATACCAAAGAGTAAATTAGAATATTTTGTGAGCTTTGGCATACTTGAAAAAATGCAGTTACACAACAATCAGACAGGAGGGGAAAAAAGTATTACATCCTGCAGACCTGGCACATCTCACTGAAAGTCCACAAGAGAAAACCAAGCTGCAATGTCCTACACCAATCAAAAAACCTATAAAGACTGAGACAGGGAGATGGCACTATAAAAATCATAATCAGACTCAGGAACCAGACTGAGTGAATTACATGTTGGCCTTTGAGAAGCAAATCAAAACAATCAGCAGAGAAATCCAAGCAGCATTTGAACATTGACCATTGGAAACTAAGAGCAACAGCAAATCTCTGAGATTTTTTCCTTTTTTTTAAAGTGAACTCAAGCAAAGCTAGTAAAACTTGGCAATTGTTAACATACCACCATAACTACAGGTTTAATAATGTCCCATAAACTTTAAGAATTTCAAATTCATTGCTGCAGACCAGCTTATGCATTCATTTTGCAACACACCCATTTTCACACTCAAAGACATCAGAAAAGCAGATTAAAGTTTATTTTTCTTTTGATAAAGAAGTTAAGCAGATTTTGGCAGTTTGCCATCAATTTGACCCCATCTCCCAACTTCCCCCCTGCCCAAATACTATAAATTAATCTTACACTGGTTGAGGAAAAAAAAAAACCTGAAAAACTTCCAACATTCAAGTCCTTTGGCTGAACCTCTCAGGGGCATATCCCATGGTGACAATCGTTAGTCTTGACTATCTGAGCTGGCCTCGTCCCCAAAACTATGCCTATAGCACAAATTTCCATTTTCTCTTGGTCTAGATGTTGCCATGATCCACAATTTCTTATTCATATTCTCCAGAAATACCTACCATGACCCTCTTCTTCTGGACTAGCTGCTGGTCTCCCACAAGAACATTTGCAGAGTAACCTGACTCAGCTGAAGTCAGTCCAGGTTTCCACTGCGAAGAGTAAGAGCAGAGTATGGGCCTACAAAGTTAGTCCCACAAATCAGCAATTAAACTCAAGAATTATTCAGGGAGAGAAAGGTTTTAGCTGATTTTGGCTGCAAGGCAGATTAGATGAAGGTTTTTACAATGTGTCTGCCTAGCAATAAGTATACAAAAGAGTGAACAAATAATACAAGGGGACTCCCACCTTACAGACACAAGTGAAGTGTACACAGGTTATTCTAGGCCAGTTTTTAACATAATGCTAAGAACACTGATATCGCAATCTTCCATCAGAAAATTTACCCACTTTTTTTTCTGATACTGACTCTGCAGTAATTTCCTACAGAGCTAAATCCCCAGCTTCTTCACTTAGATGAGCAACCAACTCAAATTATTTTTCAGGACAGACCAAAAATGGAGGAAACTTTCAGAGTTCCTAACAGGTCTGAATTTCATGAAACAGAAAGCTGGTTGTTACATCACTCTATAAAAAAATATTTATATTGGCTCTGGCTTTAAGGTTACATTTCTCAGTTCATGCAAGTGGCAGGAAATACGCAGAATCTAATCAAGAGATAGTCCACAAGGCTTGTTAAATGAAATGTTAAATAAAGAGCTCTTATGAAAACAAAAAGATGCAGCTCAGGAAATGAGCTTGGTCATCTCACAACTCTCTGTTGTTCCACAGCCAAGCATTGGCTAAACATTAGATTATCATTGTAAACAACACACAGGGAAACCATTGCTATCAGGATTTACTGTAAAAGTAAGTCTTGAAGAGCACCTAAGTGACTTATGAGGCTCAGCTTTATTTTTGAATCACTTAAGAGACTAAATCAGATCTTAATGAAAACCAGGGAATGTAGGTTTTCAAGTCATGCACTTTTAAAGAATTTACTTAAAATGTAAAATACAGTTTTATGCACAAGCCAGAAAAACCAGCAAGAAAAATACATTCACAAAATGTGAACTCAAGAAAAATCCTCTCACGTAGAAGAGTCCTTCTTAAAGAAGGACTCACTTTTTATTTTTCAGTGCGGAAGGTCGGTGTTACTAGAAAATAAATAACATGAAAGAGGCGGAAGAGGACAGGGGAAATTGCTCGCAGAAGAAAAACAAAGAACAGCAGTCACAAACTTCTCATGAACTCCTGAACTACCAAGTTAACCAAGGTAATCTATTGCTCTCCTCCATACTTCCAGTCCAGCCCTTCTTTCATCTCTTTGGCCTCGATGCTGTGACTTGTGTGCATTCATAAGGGTGAACTACAAATTAGCGCAGTGAATGTGATCTCTGAGTTTCCAGTGGGGTTCTCAAACTGGTACACATCAGCCTCAGACAAAGCATTTTTTCCAGATTTTACAAGTGTGACAGCAGTGTCTAGTATTAATATCATTGCCTCTGTTTTTATTTGACAGCACGACTGCATTTACATTTCAGGGAAAGCCTGTACAAAGGGATGGCTTTGGAGCTTGGCTCCCGTATGCGCTCCTAGCTCGTAACACGGTGAAATTAATAGCTATTTTTATTTCATCTGGCAGGCAGTTTTGCAGTCTATGTAGGATTGCATCTCCTGTGACCACAGGGTTTCTCAGATTTCCCAACAGTTTAATGGCTCTATGCTACGTGAGGCTGCATTTTCTGAGAGAGAAGGATCTATCTTGTACAGCCAGGGCTCTGCAAAGCAGCCAGCATTCCTGAAACACAGTCTTTGTTCAGTGACTAGTAGGAAAACAAAACCAGTAAAATTTCAGTGGATAAAGAACCACAATCAAATAAACAGCTTATGCTTAAAAATTACTATCAGATAAAGTAATGAAGGAAAAGAAGTTTAAAGCAAAAATTTAACTATGGAATGATTTGTTTAAGTATCTTCATTTCTGATATTAAAATTCTATAACCCCTTAATTTCTAGAAGGGGGAAAGGGGGAAAAGAAAGAGACAACCAAGTGAGTTGGATGTCTGGACAATCAATGAAACATGGACAATCAATGAAAATACTTTGTTTGTTTTTACTTTCCTCTCTTCCTGAATGAATTAATGAAACTCTTGAACTTTGGCCTCTTTTTTAGGCTAGCAGAGCAAGGAGACTGCCTGACTTAATATCCCCCACAACCCACAGCAATGCTGATGGGAGATTTTAGTGTGAGAACACTGTGTGCTCATTTGGCAGTGCATTCCCTAGAGGGAATATGGTAGACAGTGTATAGATTAAATTTAGCTAGATTTGGACATTAGGACACGATATTTGGTGCCTTGATAGAAAAGATCAAGAGAGATCGCTATATATGTGGTTTTCTTTGTAGGTTTATAATGCTTTTGCCTTTGTCATTCCTTTTCCTTTTCTTTTTATGGCATTATTGTTGCGTAGCAGACAACCATTCCATCTTTCTTAGTGATGCTGGTTAGGCAATATAGGAAGCTTGTGTCAGGAAAGTAATCAGGATTCTCTGAAAGGACTCACAGTCCTTTCAGCATGCCTCATAATTCGTTTCAAGTGTCTGATGAAAAATCAGGCCCTGTGACACAGTTCTCCTTTGGCTTCAAAATCAAACGGAGAGAAATTCCTGCCATAGGACAACCAAACCTTCAAGTCTGAAATGAGTTTTCTGGTATTTTCTAGTTTTGCATGAAACATCACTATTCAGTAGGTACCCTCAGCACTGCACCAGCTAATAACAACACTGCTATAGTTGTCTGCAGCCACTGCCTTGCAGACAATAAAAAGACTCTCTTTTAAAGAGCGGTGCCAACAACAGTTTCAGGTCATTTCCCCATTGGCTTTTCCTGTCTGGAATGCCTTTCAGAGTTTTGGCTCTGTTGACACTGCAGGTTAAATGAAACAAAAAATCCAAACAGAAGCCACAAAACTCAGCAACTCAGTCTTTTTGATCTACCTAAGTGTTTTTAAAGGGCTTCATCACCATGGGATCCAAGTGCCCCTTTTCACATTTCAGTGTTTCCAAAACGATCAAGTCATGGTAAGACCATAATACAAGCCGTTGCAAGAAAAGATTGCTTTAGAGAAGAAACAAGTGCTCTTCCCCAGAAATAACCCTAAACAAGACAAATTAGAGGTGGAATAAGAGAGAAAATAACAGGGCTGTTTTTCCTTGGCAAAAAGATTAGTAGAGTAGGCAACATATGGAAGCTGAGTTGTAAAGAGTTGGAAGAAAACGCTTTCCTCTAACCTTCAAGTGCAAAGAGGTCACAGTCCTTTCAAAGAGCTTCCCTTGGGATAATGTGAATATGGATCATCCCATACTTCACAGATTGAATAACCATCTGAAAGGAGAATAATTTGAGATAAACTGAGATTAGTTTCTTGCATTGACATCTGCTTGGAAAATCTAGTGCAAGGGTCATTTGGCTTGCTATGTTAATGATAATACTGCCAACAACCAGTATCAAACACTGAGAAATTTGTAAAGATCTGGCACATTACATCCCACTTAATAAATTCAAAGATTTGAACATGACAGCATATTGTAGTGTAGTAATATAATATAGTAAATTTGCAGAGCCAGATTCAACCCATAAGGTGATCCAACACTGATTTCAATACACATGCTTACTGCAATCTGAATGAATTATTTGAATACATACTTAGCTGAATGCATACTAACAGCACTACATATGGAATGAAGAAAAATTGTGCTCCTTTTTCCTCTGTATTATATGCAATTGGGGAAAAAATTTATTTTTTCATACATTTTTGCATCTGTATTTTTGCAATAAGAAAAGTATACATTTAAATGCAAGGCAAGATTAACTGTTGAGAAGACCTGGCTGGCACACTTTAGTTAACACGAGGTAACAAAAGCACAGTCATTCCAAAAGAGGTACAGTAAGTTTGTGATGAAAGGAAAGCAGCCAAATCAAAGAGATCTGCTTGAGTCACCCAACATAGACAAACCGGTTAGGGGACAATGAAGAAAGGGACAGGATAATCACCAAGCATCAGCTTGGGAGAGGCAGGTTACTACTGGTCTCTTGATTCCCCCCCCCAGCAAATGGTGAGATTGATCACCCACTAGAGTGCCTGAAAAACAGCTCCCTGACTGTCTTACATTGTTACTTGGGGAGTCAAAATGGATAAAAATCCTCATTCTGGAAGTTCCATTGGCAAAGTTTTATCATACATCTTCCGAGAAAGACAAAAGTTTTCAATTATCAGAGATTAGTCATGGTATTTCCACTGGGATGGGCTAACCACCACAGTCATCTTTTCACTCCCACAAAACACCTGATGAGAAGACTGTGGACAGAGCAGGAATGCATCTGCGAGGGCCACGGGCTGGGCATACCATTGGACAAATCCCTATGCTTCCACAAGATAGAAGTGGAGAGGCATAAAAGAAATGGACATAGACTAACAGATCCTGTTCTTGTTCCAAAAACGGAGCTGTGTGAAGAGTGAAAGTTTTCTCTAACAACTACGATCCTCTGTCAGTAGCAAACATGGGAGAAGTGACCCAATGCTATTTTGTTATCCAAGACACGAACATACCTCTTTGGCCACATAGAGAGGGCTGGTGGAGGCGGAGGGGGAAGCTGGGCAGTGTGGAGAGATGGCTCGCTAATCCTGTCAGGAGAAAAAGTGTTTCGTGTCACTCAACAGCATCTCCACAGGGCAGCTACGGGAGAAGCGCTGACAGCCCCTGAAAGGAATCGCAGTCAGTCGTCCTCCAACAGGAAGAGGTCAGCTTTGACACGAAGCTTATAGGGTGGGGGAGATGAAAGTGTTGGGGAGGGACATCTGGGCTCCATGTAGGATTTCACCTTCCTCTGCCCCACAAGCAGTCCTGCCTGCTTCCAGCTAGCCTGTCCTTTCTGACCCCTGCATGAAGCAGTTCTGTAGCTCTCTCATTCCCCAGCTTTCAAAATTTAAACTTGTCAACCCTGCTGCCAAAAGTAAAGAGAGAAATAACATTGGAGTTGAAAGCTATTTCAACCTAAGGAAGAGCTGCAGGGACAGAGCGGGGATTCTTGCCACATGTGACACGGAGTACCTACCATACCACAGCACACACTGGTAAGTACATTTCACAACCAATTTTATAGATTTACCCTGCTTTTCTTTAGAAAATGTTTGGTCAGCCACTTTCAGTCAGTGGCGCACTTGAATGATTCTCAGTAGGAGAAGCACTAAATAAATAAGTGTAGGCAAAGAGGTGAAACATCTACAGAAGGGATGAAGTCACCCAAGAAGGCACTTTAATCACACCATAAATGTCAGTATTGGCACAGAGTTATCCCATCCAATGTACAAATCGGAAATCATACAAAATAAATGTAATCTATGTTCTACCTGAGGGCCACAAATCTTCCCTGAGTTCATGGGATTCATCATCCCCACACCATGATACCACTCCAAGGGACAGGGTGTTCAGCTGTGACCAAGGATGTAAACTTTCCTCCTAGAAGACACTTCATGTTTTTAAAACACAAAGATGTCTGGGTTACAGATGGGCATCTGGGGTTTTATACAAGATATTCCTAACTGTCTAGGAGGCTTATACAGCATTTTTACTGCAGCACACTACCTACTTTGTGCCATTCCCTCAGTGGCAGCAGCCACACATCCCTCTCAGAGACCCTTGTCCTTCTCTCCTAGGCCCTCAGAACCCCTTGGAAGAGACAATAATTCTGGCCTCAAACAGAAAGTGAAAACTGCTTTTTTCTGATACATGACATCGTATAGGGCAGCCCCTCATCCATCAGTGGGGAATAAAATTTAGAGGTCTGGCTGCTCCTGTGCTTCAGTTGCACTTCAACATCACATTTTCCCTGCTTTGGTGGATTAAAGCTGAAAGGCTTTACAGGAGATATGTCTGTTACGGGGAGGTAAACAATAAATAATTATAGGAAAGAGAAAGAAAGACTGATTTATTGAAGACTATTCACTTCTAGAAAGTAAATAACTGAACTTTCAATTTAAGTTGACATTTTTACTGCCAAATAAATCTCCTTCCACAGATATGAGAAGAGACTTCATGTAGTACACAGAAAAGGAAAAGTTAGATTCAGATAGTGCCAGTGAGCAGACAGGGCCAGACTCTTGATAGATGCTGTTGGTTTAGACCAGCCTAGGATTGTTTATATACTCATCTGCCATTGAATGACAATGCTGTATAGTAAGATATAGCAGACATAAACACATTGCTGTTGAGTAAGGGAAAAACAGCCACATGCCCATCCCCAGCAGCCTTCACATCACAAAAACTGCAAAGACCTTGATATTTGTTTTGCCCAAATATGGAGCACCAGGATTTTTGAGAGAAGCTCCTAAAGTTAGGTACTGCATCTATTTTTACGCTTTTAAATGTTATACTTTGAAAAATATTTGAGTACCCAGCAGTTCCCCTGGACCACAAAAAAAATGTCAACTTTCAGCAATAGATCACTGATCTACCCTTGTGGATTCTGATGGAGATGGATCTGTAGACTGATATGCATATCCAGAACCAGAGTTCAGGAAATTTCAGTATTGGCCACTACCTGCCTTGTTGTGAAAGTTCTCCAAAAGCACCAGAGGTCAAATTATGGTTACTAGACAGAGAACCCCACTGTAAATGAGAATGGACTGATATAGCTGATGGGCCACCACAAGAACAATATTTGCACCTGTTTTGTTACCCAAATCAGGTGCTACATTTGGACACATCCAGTTTCTAGTGAAGATGAATGTGACCTGAGTTTCTTATCACTTCTGAGAAATGTTCAGGCCAAAACCTGAGGTCTTAATATCCTTTGCCGATTTCTACTCTGCAGTTTCTGTACAGTGCAGTGGTAGAAATAACACCATTTTCTTGGTCTACATGGATTATTTCAACAGCCTAGAGAATTTAAAACCTACCCTCCTTAATTCTCATCAGCTACTCCCTCTAACTGTCCTTTTCCAATGAACCAAATCTTATTTCGTTTTGATCACGTTTCCCACAAAGTCAAAGTACAGTTGACACTCCCTGAAGTAACATAACAGATATGGGTATATCTAAAACATGTGAACTCAGGAGAGATTTGGAAAGTTTTATGTATGTGAAATAATTGAATTCACACACAACTGACTTTTATCTCAAAGCATGGCCACACAAAATGCTGAGTGTGATTCCTAAGTGGTGAGATACTACTGCACTCATTAGATTTCCATCTGATCTGATGGACAGTCTTGACAATTTTATGGAATGTGATCTATCCCTCAGGCTTAGAGTGAACTCTGACAGGTTGTAATTTTAAAGCTGCAAAATATGAATTTGTGGGAGAGACTTGAAAATCTAAAAAGTTTTTGTATGAATAAAACCAGAGAATAAGACAACTATGGGAGAAAGGCAGGGAGAAGAAAGAAATACATCCTGCATATTTTTTTATATTTGTTTTATTGTTGTACTTCACTTTATTTTCAATTAGTCTACCTCTGAGGCTTCTATTTGTTAGCTTAAAAATTAGTAATCCTTACTTCAACAGTAAAGAGCTGGTTAAGATTATTCGTCATCCAGGTGCAAATACAATGGATCTTCCAAAATATATAGTAGACTTTTTTCAGTTGTGGCTGGTGAATTTAAAGAGCTCCCCCTGTTTTGTGACCACATACAAGAAATCCACATTTCTATAGCCAAATCAAGCAGATTGCAGACTTTTCTCTAGACTTGGAGTAGGCTTTGAAGTCAGACTCAGAGTGATGAAATTAAAATGCAATAGGACATTAGTTCACTGAGTTCATGTACCAGCAAAAATCTGTTTTAAGATTTGAAACTGAAGTTAAAAGCACAATAAAGATACAAATTCCTGCTAATCTGAAACTTTCTCTTTCTCACCTTGTCATAAAAGCCCTTTGTGCCTGTAGCCACAGTCCCTTATCTATCCTGCAGACTCTGCCAAAAGGAAGCTGACACCTCATCAGAAGATATCTGGGGAGAATGGTACTGCTTGAATCCTGCCTCTATCTTCAGAATGATATTTTAGTCTATAAGGGATGGCAAAGGATTTCCACAGGCAGATGAATCATCAGAAAATGTAAGCGAACAGCTCATAAAGAACATGTCCTCCTCATAACCAGCCAGTTGGTTTTCAGTTTCATGTTCTAACTTTTAAAAAATAAAAATTCAGCTATGACTGCATCTTTGCCTAATGCCTCTGAATTCCATTTCCCTAACTGCTACCCTGGAATTAGAACCGATTTAATAAACATTATAAATGCAAATAGAATTTTTTCATTCACTGCCAATACTACTCTGCTAGTTGCTGTGGTAGCTGCACAACTTTACAGTATTAAATGTTAGCTATCCTTAGCAGAAGCTCAGCACTACAGTTTTTCTAAGAGATCAGAGCAGGCAAAGGCAGCCAGTGCTGTGTGTGAGAGAGTTAAACCTGCTCTGCTACTGTGTGGTGTCTGCAGTGCCTGTAGGACCTTGCAGGGTAAGACTGAGCAGGCACCAGTTAAGCTGCACTGAAAAAGATACCATTTTGCAGTAAAAATATACACGGAGCCACTTCATTCCTCCCTATTCCTCCCTTCTTATTCATTAGCAATGTTTCCTTTTTTTTTTTTTTTTTTTCTTCTCCATGTGTTTGCATGGCATTTCTGCAAAAGAAATCTTGGATACATAAGATTTTTTGCTCAGTCACTGGTTTTGACCACTTGTGTATCGAATGCCCCTTAATTACAATATTTGATTCCAGATAAACAGTTCAGCAGAAACATAGGTAATGATGAATATAGAATCATGGAAAACGAATGACAGATAATACTGATCTTTATTCAAGAGCATCTTATATGGTGCATGGCGCAGTCATTAAAAATACTGTTCTCCAAAATACTCAGGAAAAATGAAACTTGCAGTTAGCAAACCCTTTAAGTGTGTTCTTACCTTTAAGCCTGTAGAAAGTCTTCCAAATGTTAACTGGAGTAGTCATGTGCCTGGAGTTAAGCATGCTTAGAAATACTTCACTGACTCAGAGCCAAAATCTGTTTGCATTATGGTTTGGGAATAGCAAAGGACAGAGAACAAAAGGAACAGTTACTCAGAATTTGGACAAATAGCTGTAAATACATTTTTTGGTGTTATTAAGTCAATATTGGCTCTGCTCAGCACTCACTGACTGAACACACAATCCTAACAATCACAGCTGAAAAACACAGACCATGGACGTTTATTGATTTAGACAAGATCACTCCTCACAGGAGAGAGAGCCTCTAGTTTTACAGACCTTTTAATTCCCTGTACACCATTCCTTTCCCTTTTACAAATCTCCTGCTGTGAAACTCTAATGCACTCTTGAGACACTAAAAATCATGGAACTAGCTCTGCAAATTGTCCGTCAGCCAAAAGAGGAAGCAACTCCCAAGACCAAGGAGCTTAGTTGTTGCTATCCGTGCTGTTTTTGTCCAAAAATAAAGCAAAAGAGTCACCACATACCAAAAACTGAAATGTTGTTGCAAAAGATGTAATAGCTGCGTATCATTGTTTTTTCTGTTGGCATTACTCTGTAGCCGTCTCTCAACCCCTCATAAAAGGCACCCAATATCTGGGGTGTCTACAGGCAAAAGTTAAAATTTCTTACTTTCAGCAAATCCAACATTCCATGCAAATGGAAGTAATTTTTGCAATACAAAAAGTCCTTTCAGAAAATACTGAACTGATTAGTATTATGGAAAAGTGGAACTAATTACTCTAGTGATATAACAAAACAAAAATGAAGTTAAAAATTAAAGCCATCCAATTCTTGCAAAAAATAATGGCGTATTTCCCACATATGCAGCCTTTGTGCAACTGAGTAAAAGGTATGAGCAAGATAACCATGAATCTCCCTAATCCATAAATGTAGGTCTCCTTGCAAATCCTTAAGGACCAGGAGTGTATCAAAAGCCTATACAAAATGTTCGCTCTTCAATCACTCTACAGAAACTCCCCAAAAGGGCCAGTTTGCTCCCTAAAAATGAGGTTCACCAGCACGAACCTTATCTGTTCTTCCAATCCCATGTGAGCTCAAGACAGAGACCTTTCCTTGGCCCTTCACTCCATGGTAAATTTCACCTTTGGAAAACAGAGGCCATCGGCTTGTCTGAACAACACGTGCCCTTTTTTTTTGAAAGAAGACTGTCAAGGCTACAGAGCCAACTCATTAACCTATCCCCCAGCAGTTCCATCTGGATGGTCTTATCTGTAGGAATCTGGCCTTTCATTTATTTTTTCAACCACCATTTGTGACAGAGTTTCTTAAAAAACAGACTCATGACTTATTATTAGCACATGGGCAGGTCAGCGCATGGGTTTATTTGCTGTTAACCAACATCCTAACATGCTGTGTTTAAAATTTCCAAAGGGACTATGAATAGGCTGTTAAAGTAGGAGGTTGAATTCCTGAAGGTAAGAGCTTGTGATGGGACCACTGTCAAAGCAACTCATATTTTCCTCTGATAACCCTTGAAAATCACTATGCAAAGACATGTAATTCAAACATATGTGAGTCCCTGACAATTCCCTTTTCTAAAGGCACTTTGATGACTGGCCTGTAACACTTCAACCGTGCCACTTAGGGAATAATAGGAAAAAAATAAAGCATTAAACTTTGAAAATGTACAGCCCATTCAGAAAAGGTAAAAGAAGGGAAGTAGTCAGGATCAGGAGAGAAAGGAAGGGAAAGAGGTAAGAGAAAAAGAAAATGTTCCCACTAAAGCATATGCAGCTCAATGCCTGCAGGCTGTTACAGAGAATAAATACTCCCATCACTCCTGTCAGGAGCAAGCCCTAAAAACAGGGTTGTCACCAGTTGGACACTGGGGACAATGTTTGGAAGGCAAGATCCCATTTTCTACCTGGGATGTCTATCAGATCTCAGGCATTTCAGAGCTTCACCACTGGAAACACTCTCCAAAATAGCCATGCCCCTTATTTTTGGTACGTCACGCATGCACACAGCTGCACACCACATCCCAGGAAATTATTCCTAGTGGAAGAAAAAAATACAGCATCACCTCCAGAAAAGATTATCCACTCACTGGCTTTCATCTTGTGCAGAGCACTGAAAAGTCTGGAGAGAGATAAATGTCTGTTATTCAGGGATTTACACATTTCATCCAGACAATTGACTTAAATTTCAAGCATGAGGCCAGAATTGATCATTTATCAAGTTAATCTTTATGATATATTTAGTGTCTAACCATAATACCTTCAATTGCTTTCACAGTCAGCAGAGACTGGGCAGGGGGAGAGCACCTGTTAAGAATCAAGAACTGAAAAGGAGCAATGCAGTAGATTGGAGTTATAAATACTGGCCCTGATCCTGCAAACTCTTGGCATCCAGAGAGAACCAGTGTGAATGAAGCTACAACTGGCTGCCTCTGTGATCTGATAATTTTCTATCTGTTTTAAGCAGGGACCACCTTCTTAATTCATTGTGAGGCAGGGTAAAGGATTAAACACTCAGCTCTGGTCCACTGTTTCTAGCCACATGAAATGAAGCAGCAAAAGAAGGTAACTTGATTACAGCAGTGACTTAAATTGTTAGGATATCCAGCAGCTTCCTTTCACCACCAGTGTCTCGATGCTTAATCATCACTAAGAAACTTGGAGTTTGATTCTCACTTATTGTATTGCTCCTGCCAAAAGCAAGTATTAAAATATATTCATATAATAGTTGGCTATTTATTAATAATTGATGAATCTCTCCACTCTCATTTACAAGATAGCTTTTAAAACATGAGCTCTTTCAGCCTACTAAGGGTCAGAATCTTATTTTCTTTCCCAAAGGAATGAAAGCATAGTTTTGCAAGTAATATTTGAAGCCCACAGCACCAGCTAAAACTGTGAAACCTCTGATCAAAACTGAATATTTAGTAAGTAAACATCTTTAAAACTAAGTCAGTAATTTCCCAAAGTTCTGCATCTTAAAATTCAAAACTGAACATTTTAAATTATTTTTATGTTTGCTAAACTGAAGTACAAATACCAGAGAAAATACTCCAAACTCTATATGGGGCTTAGAATTTAAACCCTGCTGACTTTTGATAAAATCTGTGTTCCTGAATCTCTTGGATATATTTTCAACAAAGCTTTGTCTTTTCTGTAAATGACCACTGCCAGTTTTTAACATTTCCTTTGTTTTTCAGTCTATCCTTCCTGTATGTGTCATCTAATTTTATTTTCACTGAATTTTTCCTCCAGATCAGTTTAAGTGTAAACAAAGAGGGTAAAGTGTTCATTCCTAAAATCAAAGGGTCCTGTGTGTGTCATGGTAAGTCTAGAAGAGTGTGTGTAGGCCAGTTTCTCGGCTGTCTGTAATCATCACACGTCAATAAGTGCTGACTTACAACAATACTACATGCTGGGGGGGAAAAAATGACCCCTTAGATCTCTAATTAAATCACCCTCTTCCCTCCCACTAGCTCTACCCTTTCATTTGATGACCACTTCCAGAACCAGTGGGAGGGGGAGGCAGCTACTGGGGATCGAGCAGAGGAATGGAGGAGGCTTCGTGGGTTGTTTTCCAACCCACATGTCATAAAAAGTGGGTTTTCATTCTGATTTTGTACAACACCTCCACACCACAGAACCCTGGATAAAGACAGGGTTTTCATCACTCCTGTAATTCAATTAAGGTACTTGGAGGCCACTGAAATTATTTTTTGGTGTCAGTGAGTGAAGAGTTGGGCGTCTGCAGCTCTACAGTCACAGATCCAGAGTAATAGAATTACTTCCAGTCCAGACTTAAATATTGGCATAGATGTAGTGACCAATTGTAAGGAAGTGTTTTCACTACCCAGATGAGTGAGAAGCTCACATTCAAAATCATTGCTGCATAGACTGTCTAAACTGTGCTTTTACATGACATTTTGCCCTCAGTTCAGTAAGCCCAAGCACAGATCACTAACGTGTGAAAGTCAGACACTGCAGAGAGAATAAACCTGTAAATTTGCATTTGTACATTTTTTAACTCTCTTGGGTCAGTTCTGGATTACCTCTGATATAAAAAAAAAAATTTTAAAAAAGAATAATGATGTCAGGGTGAAAACTCACAGGTGAGTAGCACTGGAGCAATGCTGTTTTGTCCATTTATAATCAAGAATGGATTTCATTTCAAAATGGGGGAAAATATACAGGATCTGCATTAATTACGAGCAATTTGAAAAACAGCAAGAAGTACAAGCGAGGCTATGCAAGGTAGATGAAAGCTACTTTGGTCTGACTTTTGCTTTCTTTTCTGAACTGCTGCTTCCCTAAGTGGCAAGCAGTGGAGGTCAGAGGCCAAACGAAAAGGATAAGCGTCAATGGGAGGCCCTGTGGTGTGACACAAGTGCATAGTGGTATATTGTCCACAGCCCATGAAGAACTTGTCAACAGCTCCGTGAGAATCCCTCAGAGGAGCGTCTACAGTTTCATTGCATCCTGCTCCCTGGAGGCAGTGGCAGATACCCAGGGAAGCAGCAGCTATATAAGCAGGATGGCTCTCTAGGAGCTCTGCTCTCTTCTAGTATTTGTTTTTATGTATTGGCAAAAAAGATTATCAGTAGAAAAGGCTTCCAAATAACTGGGAAGTTCTACGCAAGCAAGAATGGCTAGATTAAAAATTAACTATGCCTCAGAAAGCTAGATGTCAAAAATACAAGTAATATTTGCTGAATTGGCTCATGTTTAAGCCCCTGCAAAACCTTCTTGTGACAGCCCAATGCCCAGACTCTCATTTTCCTGTGAATCATGAACTTACCTAAGCAGGACATCAGGCTTTGATGAACCCAGATTTCCTACAAGGGAAATAACAAAGACATAATGTCCTTTTCATGAAAAATTTAAAATCGAGTTATTATCTGAAATGCAACCTCCTACAACAGCCAACTTCTAATTCCTTCTCCCCACTACAGTTATCAAGGACAGCATGAAGAGCATCTACC
This sequence comes from Daphoenositta chrysoptera, assembly GCA_013397915.1. NCBI lineage: Eukaryota > Metazoa > Chordata > Aves > Passeriformes > Daphoenositta > Daphoenositta chrysoptera. The sequence continues at coordinate 284,712 of VZRO01005636.1, read as the reverse complement.
ATTAAATGATAATGGTGGGATTTTTCAATCCCGGTATACAGCTAATGGAGTTGAGCAGAAGAGAACTTGTCTCATAGTTATGGAGAAATTCTGCCTTTCTAGAATAATCAGTTTAAAAGAATGCAATAGCATACACATTGCCTTTGTTCTGGTTTTATATAGCTCCTGGAACAACTGAGTAAAAGCCCAGGAAAGGGCCTTTAGGCCTAACATCATACAAGTAATAAATCATTCTCCTGATTCTATTTTGAACAGAAACCAGGAAATAAGCTTGAACTGAATTCTGTCTGTAACTATACAGACAATAAAGAGGTTCACCAGGTAATCAGAAGAAATTAAACAGCATCTGTTTGGTGGATGAAGCCCAAAAGTGTTGAGGATGGACATGCAGTCAGGTTTATTCATAAAGGAACAACAGGACTAATCAGAGAGTGAAAGTATAGTGGGGATAAAAAGTGAAAGAAAGCAACATTTTGTCCTCTTGGCAGTGGATTTTAAAGAAATTGCAGCTTGTGTTTCTGCAGAATGGGTAAGAAGTGGTTTTGGGGCTGCAAAGCACATTTTAATGAATCTCTTCTGTTTCTTAATGATTCAAGCATTCTGTATTTTCTACCTTACTCTCCAACTCTCCCTTAATCATCATTTTAAACACAATAAAATATGCAAGAAATGAAGATGGATCCCAGTATCCCAGTCACGTAACTTTAACACAGTGAAGGAATTTTTGCCATCGGAGAGGCTGAGTCAGATTTCTGTATTATTTTAACCATTTGTAGCGGCCTATAGGCATTTTTGTCAACTTTTCTGACTTTCAGCTGCATTACTGCAGATCAGCTGTGTTGAAATAAATGGGCTTATGGCAGCATAAACTGAAACACAGAGATGAACCAGACCCTTGCACTGTAAGCATGATGCCATCTGTGAGATGAAATGTCACATGTTTACATCCACTGCTCCCAAAGCCAGAAGAGCTCAGACTGTCTCACTGAGCAAAGCAAAATCAAAAGCAACAAGTTTTTGGAAAATTGACTGGCAAGGAACCAAACCATAACTCATAAATATTAGAAGATGAGTTGAGCTTCTCTGAATGAAATACTGCCCAAGTAGTAATAAAATAAATACCTTATGATTGTTAATAACACAGTAATGTACAGTTGTTTAAACTTCTGAGGGGTCTTGAAAATGCTGGCAAATATCAGCCAGCCAAGCCTGACAGCATCCCACACCTCCAAGAGACATTCAGAGACACTAGAAGCAGCATTTTCAACTGTGAGTTGAAACCAAGAGTATCCAACATGAATTAAGTCTTGCTGTTCACAATACTGGCACCTGCATCTCCTGTTGATCCTAGCATGAACTGTGACTGCTTCAAATCTATGAAAATTTGGGTTTCAGACCCTGGCCAGAAGCTGCCATTGGAGCACAGCCCCTCTGTTCCAAGCAAGATATTTGCATGCTTATGCCAGAACTGAGTAGACAATGTCCAACAGGAGTCCCAGCCCCCAGAGTGATGGGTCAGAACTTCTGTCTTTGGAGCCTGCCACATCTTAATTTACAACTTAGCATTACAAGCACTCGAAAAACCTTGGCACCGTGCTGCTGAGAGCTGCTTGTTCAGGGAAGAGGAGCGACGTGGCCAGCGGGCTCGCCAGGAAGCACAGGCCTGCACTGAGCCACGCTGCTGCTGCTGCTGCTGCCACAGGGGAGCAGCTTCATTTGGGTACAAGTGAAGTGTACTGTGCTCTCTGCACAAAGCCACGCTTTGATCAGCTGCCTTTAGAAACCTGGAGGAAGCCCCTTTTATATACAGTGTTTGAATCTTTGGCAATAGGAAGCTTTTTAGCCTTTTTGTCTGAAAGTTTCCCAGTAGGATACAAATGCTTAGGAAATCACAACTATACTCGCCCTCAGAGACCACATTTACTGGTTTTGTCTTGTAAGCTCATTTCCCGTTAATATCAACAGGAGATGGATGTGGAAGCTGAAGACCTTAAGGGACCACTCTACTTATCATCTCTTAAGGCTCAAAGCCCTAAACAGAAGGGCATCCAAATTAACTAGGCACAGCTTTCAAATTCACTTTCAAAACTGACTGGTCCTGTTCTCTCCACCCCCTTTAAAGTCAAAATTGGCTTCAGCTTGTACAAGCAGAGTCAGGCTGTTTGTCCATCCCCACGACGATAGGATCAGCCCTAAACGTGAGTAGTCTGCTCTGGCTGCCACAACACAGCAGCACATGATCATTTCTTACAGGCTGTGGTTCTGAACACAGCTGAACTCACTCCCTGGCATATTCAGTGTCAATGGAAGGAAGGAGAAGGAAATCGAACACTTTCTTCTGCAAATCCCACAAAGTATTCCATAGGATTTTCAGAAATAATACAAAAAGTCACTCACAAACCTCATCAACTGTTAAGGGATCACAACACAGAAACAATAAACCCTTCGGAGTTCTTTGTGGAAAATGGATGAGAACAGTCTTTTGAACAAAAGCATAATAATCTGGCCTCTGAACATGGAAGGTTGGCTGACTTGAGAGAAAATCAAGCAACTTAAAGGTGCTGCTAAACTTCTGCTCCTCTGTCATGCCAAGACTATCCAGCAAAAAGCCCATCCTGCATTACGACAGGCAACTTGACTTCGTTGGAGGAAGAGCCCTGTAAGGAGATGAAGAAAGGAGAGAAACTAAGCAGAAAGAAAACAAAATTTATTTGAGTTTTATTCACAAACCCACCAATCCCTGGAAAATCACAGTGTAGAATATGCACTGACCTCTAAAAATGAAAACCATGTTGAAAGGACTAAATGTCACTGTAGAATTAAAAGATAAACAGAATCTCTCCCTTCAATAGCACCAGTACTATGTGACTTTTAATAAATTACGTGAAAACAGATTTACAGGCTCATGCCCCAAACTTATGCCTCCTTTGATAAGAAAACATGCAAACATAATGATCTAGAGAAGCAAACTAAATTCCCAGGACCGGATCATATTCAGAATAAAAACAAAGAGGTTCTTCAAAAGCTAATCTCTCAGAAGTCTCAGCACAACATGATACTCTCTCAAGGTGCAGATTTCTCTACCTTGCTGCTTAAGTATGCTTTACAATACAGAGCATAACAATAAAGAGCTTTTTTTTTTATTCAGTTAAAAGGTAACAAATTCTCTTAAATGACAAAAGAAGAGAAACAAGACCCCAAACCATGAAATTAGAAGTTGTAGGAATCAGATTCTCAGACAAATACAGAGTTGTCACTCTGCTTATTGGCTATTAGATTCATTTATTTTACTAAAATCTAGCATAGTGTTTTCTTTATCAGCTATGTCAGGCATTTCTGAATAAATATATTCAGCTATCCAAAGCAACACTGCAATGAAAGGAAGTGAACTTTATCATTACACTGACCTGTAAACAAAGCCAATGGCCATGGGTGTTCCAGGGAGCATCACCCTAATGAAACTGGAGCCAGCAGTTGCCTTCCTACTAATTTCTCAAAATCCAAATTATGAACCCACAGGATTTACAGACCCCCTCCCCAAAGCCTTCCCACTCACACCCTTTCCCATAGAATTTGTCTGCAGAAAGGGCCAGCACCACAACATGGGAAGCACACCCCATTGCAAGAGGCTGCCTGTGGAGTCTGAGGCCTTGTCCAGTTAAAGTTGCCATCACGGAAATGCTGCACAGGAACCCCAGTGGCAACAAACGTGCAGACTGGGTTTAGTCAGATTGGCACTTTAGGGGTGGTGGCAAAGCCAGAGCTGTTGATGTCTTATGTCCTAATAAACTAAAGGAGCTTCAATTTCATATCTCTCTACAGAGTGTTAACTTCCATGGCACAGTGAGAGAGCATGAGAGATGCTATGGAGCAGAGGAGGTCTCTAGGACTACATGGTGCTGAGCTCCCTTCCCGAGTGTTGTCAGAGAAAAAAGAAAATAATAAATACCTGGTTCCCAGACTAGCTTCTTCCTACAAACAAAGAGCAATCCCAATTTCTGAATCAGCAAGGAAGACTTACATACGCATATCTTGCATTCTAGAGGCATCACATCAAGCACTTGACTGATCTTACTCCAGCTGGTCACTTCAGTTACAAAAGCACCGACAAAATTTACTTTAACCAAGTAAGAATTTCTACAGATTAGAAATATGAATCTTTAACCCATCCACGTTCTCTTCCATTGAACCTGTGGAAAGCTTAAGGATATGTAAAATACCTGCGGGCTGATATCCCAATAGCCCACGCAGCTCCTGGTTTTTCCACGTTCAGATTGATCTTCAGGCTTTAGTCACTACTAATTGAGTGTTCGTATTACCAAAACCTGGGTAATTGGTTAAAAGCATGAATCTAGAAATTGTTACATTTTTTACTATGTTCTGTTATTTGTATAGATATGGGGCTACAGAGTGGGGAACTTAGGTTTATTTTATTTTTTTAATGACAGATCATTTTCTCCCATTGAGTCCTTTGTATGTACATGTACCAAAACTTTCTCTGCCCTGGAACACACTGAGGACTGTTCTTCAACTCACCTTCAAAAGTTAAAATTGGGTCTTGGCATTTTTGTATTTAACTAGTACATTCATTGGTAATAGTCCTGCATTGTTCTGAGGAATTTCTCAAATAATCAAACATGACTGAAAAACAGACTAATACCGCTTTTATTGCTTTAAAATTGAGCGTGCATACGCATGATGCAAAAACTATATTAAGTAATCCAGTGTAATCTGGATAATTATTTTAAATGCATACTCCAAACCCCCGAATGTGTCAGCCTACAAGTCCACTTCCTACGTTTTTCTATCTGCAAGATCTGCAAGTAATTTAGTCTTGTTTTCACAGAGCGCAAAGACATTCCATTTGTTTACACTAGAGACAAATTTTACTCAATTGACGCAATTCCATTGATTAAATAATGGCTTTCTTCCTCATTTTAGACAATTTCGGCCTTATATCATGACATAAAAGAGGCAAGTGATTGTCATCTCTGCTCATATTATGTGACGGGCAGATTATCAGGTATGAGCCTCACTGCCCAGTGACAGGACCTTTGCAAGGACTAATTTCAGTCTGAATGCTCATACCCTGTTCTGAAAACTAGGCAGATTATTAAATAAGTCAACAAAGGGTCAACTGTAGGCCAACTGCAGGTGATTTAACTGGAGGTAGCTCTAGTAGGTCAAGTGAAATAAAGCAGATATGATTTGTCCAGCTTCTGCATTAAAAATACTTTTGAAAACCAGCTTCTGTGTATCTGCCATCTTTTTGATAACCCTTCTTTAACAAGATTATTGGACATTCAGGTCCTCTTTGCAGACAAAAGTCTGCATATTCCATATCAGCATGCAGTTTTGCCCCAGAATCAAATGCAGAATTAGTTGTTGCCTTTGAAAGACAAGGAAAATAATATCCTTAGCAGTCCTAGTGAATGGAGCACTGTTGAAACACTTTCACAAGGAGAGAGGCCTTTGTCCAAATGTGCGTGCACAGTGCTAATCCCAAAAGCATTCCTGTGCCCGTCCACAGGCTCTTCAAAACCTCAGCGTCTAACACAGTGCAATTTTCGAGCCTCAAGCTTGTGGGAGGAATCAGCCAGCACACACAAGCCCAGGATGGCTCCGTGCCTTGGGTCAGCACGGGATGTCCCGAGGAGTGAGAGGCATCAAAGCCTTGGCACAGGAGTGGCGCCGAGAAGGGTGCAAGCACAGCGGTGATGCCCACTTCATCTCTTTTTAGCTACCTACTAGAAAAGGCTTTTTAGATCTTATTTCAGTGAAGTACCAGTGACATCTAGTGGGCAGCTCTTCTACAGTAGCTCATCTAATGGGGCAAACCCGGTTAGCTTTCCAATTTCTTTGAGGAAAGCTACAGAGCAAGGCTCAGACAGAGAATGGTAGATTTAAAAGGAAACTTTGAAGTTTTTCTAGTCCATTTCCCTGCTCTAATGCAGAACCAACTACAGCATGAGATAGTGATAAGTCAAGGAGTAATGGCTTTAAACTGAAAGAAGGTAGATTTAGATTAGATATAAGGAAGAAGTTCATCACAAATGCATCGTGGTTTATCCAAAACTGGGTGAAATTTCACGGGTGCAACAAACAAACAAACAAATAAATAAACAAACAAAGAAGGGCATACCTAATGACCCAACCAAATTGTAATACTTCATTCCAAAAGGAAAAGCACAACCCCTCATTTCTCATTTTCAGCCATAGTTTCAAAAATAGCCTACTCAAAGTGCTCTGCTCACACTGAAGATTTTAGGTCCACAAGCTAGGGTTTAGCACACGTTCAACAGTAGCAGGGATTTTAGAAGGGACAAAACCAGGCAGCTGCAGCTCTAAGCAGGACTTACCTGCATTTGTCTGTATATAATGTATCAGCAGCTAATCCTTTCCTAAATAACACTGCCCGAATGATATTTCATTTCTTAAAACATGGTACAGACTTGTGAGGTTTCAGCAGTAATTCCAAACACTAAAACCAGCTAAAAGCTACAAAAACAACAGTAATTTATTTTCTGAATAAGATTCTACATAAGCACTTTATAGACACTCCTGAAACTTGCTTGAATAACACAAGGATTTTTTCTTCCTAAGCCCGTATCCAGACCTTGGCGGTTTCAGCTGCTGTGTGTGCTTCACACCACACAGCAACATCTGCTAGCAGTTAATTTGGAAAATAGGAGACTGTCACCACAAAATGTAGACCTTTTAAAATAAACACAAGAAAAATATTACCAAGCAAAAATAAAACTGCATAATAAATATAAGTGGGTGGTAGCTACACTCTGGTAGAGAGGATTTTATAATAGATCAAACAAATCACCAGACTGAAACTGCCCTCCAAAGTGCCGGTTTCAAGAGACTGATGTTGTCAGGCTGAGATCTGGACCTCTCTCTCATCTTTGCTTGCCATTTCTTCCCCTGGAAATAAAAAAGTCCTAATCATCTATTTACTTTCAAGGTATGGTAATATTAAAAATATAAAACTCCAAACCTAAATTTCCAAAGTACTCCGTCAGCAAGAAAAGCTTGGTCTTTCTTCTTTATGAGCTCAAGCTTACAGGGGAGAAAAGGACTACACTCCCTCCCAACATCAGATGAAATATAGCTTAAAAACAAAGTTACTAGACCTTGGTGGAAGTGTTGTTCTTAGATGGACAAAACTGTTTGTATTAAATAATGGGGGTTGGGAAAAAAAGCAAAGCTTTTCCTTCCATCTTTATATTCTTCACTATGAACAAAATTAAAATAATTCCACAATCTTCAAAAGGGAAAAAAAACCACCGTGAATATTTAATTTTAAAATGTAGGGGGGAAAAAATTCAGTATTCCTGGTGGTATCAACTGGCAGACGTCATTTTGTGAGCCTTGCCAAGTGGGACCTAGTAGATGTTATTGTCAGGATCATATTGAAAGAAATATTCTTCTATGCCACTAACCCTCAGTCAGGAGTCACAAGCCCTCCTCTGCTTCCATTTAACTGGGGAGGCCATGGGCAAAAGGAAATTTTCAGCTACAGCTATTGATGGAATCTCCTGTGCTAGCTTTTCTCCTAGTTTGGTGCTCTTAGGGAGTCTCCCCCAAGTTTTCAGAATGATTGTAGCATCTTTAGTCATGCAGCACGTTGCCTCACATGAGTCAGGCTTGTGCTTGGCTCCAGCAGCTCAGACCTGTTGACTGATCACAGGGCAGTCTTACACACCAATGCTTAGGGAGAAGGGCTTTGTGCAAAGCTTCCCGGGAATCACACTAAAAAGAATAATTGTTAAAAATAAAGTTGGAGCATTAAGACTCTCAACTGGAGAACTCAGAGTGTTTTGGTGCACAAAATTATTTGGATTTTGTGGGTAGGTTTGAAAAATAATAATAGGGAAAATAATAAGGAAATAAAAAATGCTTGTACTATCATCAGTGGGGCAGAACAGAATCCCTGTTGAACACTAACATTGCTGGGCAGGATTTAAACAAACAAGCAAACACAACCCACAGAGATCGACTACCTATTTACCATTCACAGATATTTACACCTCTGTTGCTTTTTTCCCCATTCTGCCTTTTTTTCTGGGAAGACCAGAAGGTGAAAAGTGAGTGCAGGGAGAGCCACTTTTCATGACTCCCACACATGAATGCTGTTCTCAGCAATTCAAGTTTACTCTTGCAAAGGGCAGTGCTTTCAGGTGGCTCCAGGCAGCTCAGGCAGTGCCAGCTCCCCACACATGGCACCAGTTCTGGAAGTCTCACCTGGAGGTGAGAGTCTGAACCAGATTTACTTACAGGGCTAATCTCTCACAAAACCAGCTGAAATTATTGGAAACTCTGGACCTCCCTGCTGCAGTCTAAAATCCCCTCTACCATTGGTTTGGGCCATTTCCACCCCTCACGGGGCAGAGTAAAAATTAATGCATTGGTATGAAAGTCTCAGGTAACTTCACGATCAGCACCATAAAAAGTCCACAAAAAGAGAGAACTTTATAAACAAAGGATGCTTTGGAAATATATATGACCCAAAAGAGCTGGCAAAAAACACGGAATAACAAAGTGAGATTCTAAATAATTGTTCATTCTTGAGTGCTGTCCATCCTGTCCACATCTTGTCCTGTGCAAGGCTGAGCAGTCCCTAAGGTGCAAGCTATGTACAGGTAGAAAAGGCCTCTTCTGCAGTGGAAAAAGGCATTTTGGACAGGGGAGAGCCCTGCACAGTGATTGGTCTGGCCCCTCAGGTTTGCCAGCAGATACAGGAAATGGTATTCCCTACAGCAAAAAGCTGGCTTTTGCAGGCAACTGAATGTGCTGCAACTGATAGTACTCAGGTCAGATGTCAGAGGAGTTGTGGTGCCAGAAGGGTGATATATGGCTGGCATGAAGGGGATGGGGCGTCACCATCACCTTCCATCTGAAGATATCAAAGACACAGTCGGACATGAACAGATAACATCCACTCACACTTGGGGAAACAGGAATTCCAGTGCTTCCAAATATTTCTGTCCCCAAGGTAGTCTCAATGAGTTAGCCCCTGTAAAACTTGTAAGTATGCAAGGATATATGGTTATCAAGATAGAAAGAGTGAAATAGGAAGAAAGGATTTCAAGCAATTTCAGGTGTGCCAAGTGACTGATTTCACTGTTTGATCTGAAGAGGGTAGCCTACGGTTCCTCTTCCTTCAGGATGAACTAGCCTAGGGTTCCTCTTCCTTCAGGATGGATACATCCAGCAGACAAAGCTACATTTGCTATGGGGAGTGAAAGCTGTTGTTGCCACCCCCTGCCCTGAGGCTGCCTCTACACCCCAGACAGCCCTTGGCTAACCAAGCCTGGTTAACCACGTTAGGCCTATGCTGTTTCCCCCACTCTTCTGTTGCCATGAGTGCAGCTACTTGTTGGTCTGCACCCCACCCATCTCAGTGGGGTGAGGTCAGCACACAGCACCCCTTGGACCCCATAGCACTGGAAATGTTTCCATGCAGGAATCGCTCTCTGTTGTCAAACCAAACCGGACTAGAGCTCGTCTGCCTGCGAGTCTTGTGTCTGTTTCACAGTGGTGATTGTGAAACTGGATCTGTTCACATGGGAAATATGCTGTGTGTTGGCTGCAACTTCGTCCATAATCCGTAGGAATCGCAGGTTGGGAATAGCACATCATCTGACACTTTTACTGGAGGTTCTCACTGCCCTTTTATTACTGCAATATAAAGATACAGTCTGGCATTTAACTTTAATGATCTAATTATAATTGTCTGAGGGGCTCAGCTCTTTCTCACTGAGCGTGGATGTCTCACATCCGTACTGAGGACTAGGAATCTTCCCAGTATGGTACAAGCGAATCCCTGGTGGCTTATCTGCCTTACAGGCTTTTACAGCTCAGATCTCCATATCCCTGTGTTGCATTGTTTCTCCAGAAACTTCACTACACACTTCAGAGTCGTAAGCTATGTTCCCCATTTCGGTTCTTCAGAGCAGCCCGTTCTCCCAAGAAGCATTTAAAGGGCTCCACTGACACAGCCTGGTTTGAAACTGGCAGGCGACGATGAAGACACACACAAGTCAGAGCAGCTTTTGCTCACACGCTTGATTTGCTGTTGGGATTCCAGAGCTGGTTTTTACGTCTGTCACAGGGTGTCTGTCATCACTTCTCTTCAGAAACCCAGCAGGGTATCCCAAGCAATGCCAGCTTTGCAATGGGGAAGAAGGTTTCTTTATTCCCAAAGTCTTTTAGTGGCAAAATCTCAAACGACAGAATGAAACAGTGTGTGTCAGAGCCCAAACTGGAGAAATAAAAAAACAACCCAAACCAAGAAAAAAAATAAGCTTTTCCGCCCACCCATCTTTCCTGTGAGCCCAAACTCTCCCTGACTTATGGCAAGCACCCTGGAAAATATAAGGTTTTTCCAAATTAGAAGACCATATGTCCCAACCACAGTTCCTTTCCAGGGAAAATCATAGAAAGTCCTCCCACATTCATAGTCTACTCCAGTGGGAACCAGAAATTCTTGCTTACCCTTTCTCCAGGGATCCTATGGGAAGAATGAACAGGGTGTGGTTTCAAGGACAACTTTGTGGTACTAAGCTCCAGACATCACCAGCACCACAAATTTATAAGCAGATGCCTTGGAATCAGTTACACTCTGCTACCTTCTCTCTGCAAAAAGAAAAGAAAACACAAGTTCTTCTTGGTTTCAGACTCCCCTCTTAGCTCAGGACATGCACCACCACACTTCTGGTGACCTGTCTATCTGATGCTCTTGTCCCAGCTGCTGGCCCCTCTTTTACAGCCGTCCCAGCACCCCAAGAACCAGACAGCTCTGGGCACAGGACCAGTTGAACATCAGCTGAGCGTGCACATCAACCACCTGCTTCAGTCCCCTTTCATCCATCAGATCCTCCTGGTGGGACCTGTCCCAACACAAAAATAAAAACAATAGTACAGTCATCAAGAAGCCACCACTGCAGAGGCCACCACATGGGCCAGAGGACACAGGAGCCACAAGCAGGTGGCTCCTCAGGCCACGGTGCATGCTCCAGCCGGGATCCCTTCTCTGAGAGCCACGGCGCACCTTCACCACCTCTGCTGCAGCTCTGGGAGCAAGATACAGGTAACTCCTAAAAGCTGCTCTCCTTTTCCCAGAAACTTCACCCAGATGCATGACCCTTTCTGAAGATTTTTCAATCAGCTGCCAATATAGGGTCTCCTTTTGCCACTCCTTAATCACACCTTAATTAAGTATGTGCTGCATTGTGCCTGGGAATTGAATTCTGAATTCTAATGATTTCTTTAGTGATTTGAGGCTGTCCCAGCAAAGCCTTTTTTTTTCCCAGGGAGAATGAGGAACATCATATTCATCTGTGGACTCCTAATCCCTTCAGACTAAAGGCTACTTTAAAGAGTTCTTTTCAAATTATTTTCAACTTCTTTGGTTAGATCTTACAGGAAAGAATCCACAGAAGATCTTATCTGAACCCTGACATGCAATGACCTCTTTGCTCCATTTCATCACTGGTTCTACAGTCATGTTATTAGGGATAATACTGGGAATTATAGGATTATCTCAGGCTTTCAGATACATTTTACATTGACTAATTTATTCTGTCTGTCCTTTCATGAGTGCCTGATGTAATATCTGAGACAGAAGGTTCATAAGACTAAAGGTATTAAGCTTTCACCTTATCACTACTGTTTGTGGTCTTATGGAACCTCAGCCTGATCCGCAGCTGGGTGTTACCAGTGTCTGACCCCAGACATGTGATGGTACATTTAAAGTGCAATTAAAGTATCTGGTTAGCATATCCATGGATGGAAAGTTAATGAGCTGGTGCTCTGTGTGTGTAAGTCATATCTGGCTGCCATGTGTGCCCAGAAGCAGTTCTTTCTCAGGGTATGCTGAAAAGCTCTGTCACCACAAGTCAGGCTCACCCTTGATACTTTTCATAAGGCTCCAGAGGAAATTAATGTTGGTTCTTCTAGGTTATAGTTTTTATACAATAAAAACCCCTACACTAACTGTATCATATGGAAAACAGGAACAGATCAGAACACAGACAGGTAACATAATCCACATGCAACTGATAATTCAAGTACAGGTCTGATGTTCAGCATCTGACAGAATGATAGATGAGGCCAGAGTTGCTTCCCTCCCTAAAACATTCTATATCAGTGGGAGAAACAAAAGCAACACCAAAATGTGCAGCCTGATTGAGACTGAAGATGAGCTGTAAGAAGGGAATAATTGTTATTGAAGGTGACCTTTCAGTCTGTAGTAGGTCCCTGGTAATTTCAGCGAGCTTTGTTCTAGGACATATGTGACCAATCTGCAGGTATCAGGAGATTTTCTGTATTCCACCAAGTTCTGAATTATTTGGTCCTGAAGATGGAATGGATACACAGTACAACACACATTCTGCCCTTGATAGTGTTGCCAGCACAGGACCAAAAGGCACTCAGTTAATAAGATGACTGGATGCTTAATAACTGCCCTGATGAGAGATAAAAAGCTCAGAGGTCACTCCCATGGTGATACATCAGTATAAAACTGGAATAATGCAGCAGTGAGTCAAACCAAGGACATACCAATCAACCAATATGAGGGCTCATTTCCTGACACGCTGCACGTGAGATATGGGAGAGCTTCAAAGCAAACCCTCCAGACAGCATTTTGGGTGAACTATCCCCTCTCCCATTTACTTACTCATTTGCAGATCCTCTCTGTGGAATAAGGCAAGACCATTTATACTTACAGAGACAGGCTCTGTTTTATGGGAACAGAGGAGGTGTGCTCATAGTGAAATACATCTTGTGCCCAAAACTCAGCACCAGATCTTTCAGTAATTATCTGTACTAGTCACTTGTAAAGGCACCCTTTAGATCTTAACACAAATGTTAAAAAATCTTTTAGTATAGCTGCACAGAACTTGATATTGTCCACACAAAAATTCCCCTTCGGAATCCATCATTACTCCTGTATCCCAATTTGCTGTTTTCCCCCTCTCTAGATTTGCCTTATCAGAAGAATTCTTCTTTTAACCTGGTTTCACATCAAAGCAAGGTCTATCTTCATCAACACACAATTTATCACAGAGAGAATGAAGATTTACATTTTTTCTGCCTGAAAAATGAAATCATCTACCAACACAGCTCAGCATGTCTGCAGCTGCAAAGTCAGTGGAGCTCACTGTGCACTGGCATGAGAAAGATCTTGGTTACAGAGAGGGTCTCACACTTTGCCAAATTTATAAACCTTAGAAGTCTAATTTTCGCATGGCCGAGCTGCTTCACCCATACAAAACTAAGGCCTTGAAGCAGGACTTCACTACTGCAAACAATAAATGCACTGTAGTTTTTAGATACAAGTTAGTTCTTAGCAACAAGCACAGTAGACACACCTGGCTTGGTATGTAGAAGGCAGGTAACAAAATTTAAATCCCCATTCTTTTGATTTTGGGCTGTTTGCTGTTACCCAGTGCATTCCAGCTTGAACCTTCTTCCACAGGCATGACACAAGTAACCCAGCTTGGCCAAAAGGGGACCCAGGCAAACAGCACTTGCCTTTCACAAGCCACCAGACTGCTGTGCAGGCAGGTCCTCAGTGCCAAAGCAGAAACCAGGTTTTTTTCTTTCCCATTCCTATTCCTTTCTCTGCTGAGCAAAGGAAAGGTAGAACTAAAAACAGCGTATCAGATTTATGCCTGGCCTGCTGCATGCTTTCCTAGCTTGTAAATGCATTACACGTGGCATCTAGGAATAAAGTGCTCAGCCTCAAAAAGGAAGGGGAAATACATAGGAATGAAACCTCGTGTGGGAATAGTCAGTGCTGTTCTGCCCTGCTTAGCAGGCTGAAAATGCTGCTTCAGCTTGGGCTATGTTTTCTCAACTTTGGCTGCACTATGACCTCAGATGACCCAGGCTGCTATGAATCTGGCAACTGTACATTTGATCCAGAACACTGAACAACTGGTGTCATTTTCAGTCAGTGCTAAATCCAATCTGATCTAGATTGAAAATCCCTTATCCCATCTCTAATCCCTTCAGTTCCATCCAACCAGTGAGACCCATAGGCAAACACAGCACATGAACTTTAAGAAAAGCAGGCAAACAAATCAAGTTTCACAGAAATCTAAAAACTCAGACTTCAGGAAATCAACCCCAGTAAAACTCTCCATATTCTCTAGAATAATATTTCTCTGTGTTGCTCACTTTCAGACCATTCTGTGACAGTAAACAGATTTTATCTTTCTTCAGTCTCTCTCTCTATAAGACAGACTGAAGCAACAAAATATTCATTACCTCTTTCTGGCCTTCTAAAAAGGTACATCTTGCATGAATCTTGCAGGAAGTGTAAAAAAAAGTTACAATTTTAAAACATTTTGCTTCAACATGCCAAACATTCCATTTCACATTTTTGCCCGTAAAATCACAATTCTCAGCCACAGCCACTTCATCAGTATAGAAATAGCTGATTTTCCCACAGTCTCTCCAACAAGTCAGACAGCAAACCTGCACTAAGATGGTTTAATTTCATTGGAGTCAGCACCTACTGAGCAATGTGGTTTTGGTTTCTTTTAAGCATTCAAGAACTTTTCTCAATGCCAGATGGCCTTGCAATCAAAACCTTTGCATTCAGCCTGTCACCTCCAAATTCACTGCTGATAGTCTATGGACTTGAATTTGAATACAAATATACAGAAGATGTTTCAGATTTTTTTTTCAAATAAAAAAAATTACCTTTGGAATGACATATCTTCCAACTGCATTGGCTGTTCTCTGGCTTTCACTTGCCTTTCCAAACATTATGTGAAAAAATGAGAAAGAGGGAAACGAAATAAAAATTTCTTGACTACCATCAGAAAAGAAATTGTTCCTTAATTACAAACAGGACACCCTTAAGCTGAGAAGTGAAGAGAAGGGCAATCTATACGACCTTTCCCCATCACTTTGCTTTGAAATATGGGGTAGGCAGAACCAATTGATGTGAGCAGATTTAGTAAGATAAACACCAGTGGCAACTTCTTATATTTAACAACATCGGGCCTTCTCCAGGACAAAGAGTCAGAATGAGAATACTCGTTATGTACTCTTGCAAAATTTACTGTGTATTTAAAAAGAAAATATTTGCTTATCAGTTGTTGCTGTATAATGTTAAACATACGGTAGCTACATGATATTTTAACCTTACCCCTGAGCTACAAGGAAATTGAGTACCTAGTTGGTTTTCTGGTGTCTTTAAAGTAACTAAACATGAAAGGTCAGACTTAGGGAGAACAGAAGATAAGCTGCCCAACAAGGCCAGCAGAGCTGAGGAAACATGCTCATGTGCAATGGATATCCCAATGTTTGCTCAGAAACATGTCATAAATGTAACATTTAGTGATGGCTTAAAGCACCCCACATGAATAAGTAGTGGAATTTACACAGGGAAAGAAAGGACATCAAACACCTGATTCCAGGAGTAGAGAGATGGCTGTGTTAACACTCTTAGACCAATTTTAATTAACTTTATGATATACTCTTTTCTTTACTGGTCTTGTGATCATGCACCATGGTTAATCCTATTTCCCACAGAGAGCCTGCGCTGAGACTCAGCCTCAGAACAGCGTCTTGTACAAATTTTTTGTCACAGTGTATTAGCCCTTTGTGATGACAAAACGATGAAATGGGAAAAATGTGCCTGGACCTGCCTGGGATAGACCCTGTCCCCAGTCGTGCTCCAAAGTTCTCCTGAGACTTTTCCATGTGCCATCTCAGTCGGGCAACATTCACGGGGACACGGGAATGGGACAGAAACATCATGTGCCTCTTTTGGCCATCATCCTGAGCTAAAGCTTGGGCTACACTTCAAACACACTGGTGAATGGATGTTGGAAAATCGCTGCCTTAAAGGAGGTGCAAGTGCCAGTTTGAATGAACTCTGCTTCATCTGATATTTCCCCACTGTATACTTGTGACACTGTACTTTGCCCTAATTTTTATGAAATTTTATTTAACTGAAGTTTTGAGTGTTCCCCCTGACTTCCATAAGTTTGGGGTTTATTGTACACCAGTCAGTTCTCTCACACACAGCGTACAGTGCCCGAAAATTTCAGGTTAATTAACTCACATCTGGTTTTCCACAAACAGAAATACTATGTTCTGCTGCCAACTACTATTGCTAGCTAAAGTGCTTTGTGCTCCCTCTTGTTTGGGGATGAAACCAGTGCATCTTTGATTTTTAAATCTATATTCTGCACGTTTGATACCTTGTTAGAAAGCCAAGGGTTATTAATTTCAAAAACAGAAGGTAGAGTTTAATGAATAATGAATAGCAGCTGTTGGAAGCAAATCTTTGTAGCCCTGGGACCGTCTTTCCCTATGTTACAATTACACTTTGATTGACCTCAACAATAACTAACAAGCATGCCCAGCTGGATCATAAACCAAGTATATACTATGTCCAGATATGGTGTAAAATTTCACATCAATGAAACACTCACTGTCAGTCTAACTTCGTCCCATCATATGTCAATCAGACTTACAAATAAACTTACTAGAGCTGGGACATGGTCTTTTCCTAGGGAAAAGAAGTTCGTTACTGGCAATGAATGAACAGTTCAGAAAAATCACAATTACATCAGGATGGCTCAATCTCTGAAGAAAAGCCTTTTGCCATGACAGACGTGTGGGGCTTGCTCACTGTGCAAATATTTTGGGGCTTTAAGAAGGAGAGGCAGATTTCCAGGCTGTCTGAAAGAGCTATATCCCCATAGCTGGGAGGCTGAAAGCAGGAAAAGGTGAAGTTTAGGCTGATCAAGCAGCTGACATATTTTCTCTATGAAGGAATGAGCTGCACTGGGACCTGGAGCTTTCAGAGGTCTGTGGGTGGGAGGCCCACGGGGTTCACTGGGGATACAGCACCTCCCACCTGTGGATAACACATAGTGCTACACCTAAATTTGGGATCTGTCTAAACAAATGGGAATGAAAATGCAGGGACAAACTGTGTACACACACAAAACCAGAAAAATCTGGCCTGGGCTGTTTGGTGGATGGATTACTCACAGTTTTACATCCTGTCTTGTCAGATAGGAACTTTGGTCTATAGCCAAACAATATTAGGGATGAGCCACTGGTGAATAAAACACTCCAGCCTCTGGATTTATATATGCTCTCAGCTTTCTAGCACTTTATCCTCCCTCTCCTGACAGTTCCTGGTGAAATAGAGAAGCAACAGATCTTTCTCTCATTAAGTCGTTGGATTCCCCACTTAAAACAGTTGTATATTATTAGTATATATTACTATTTGTGTTATTATTTATACTGCTAAATAAAACAAATTGTCATAATTTCTTCCTGTCCATGAACTACATTACTACAGACCCAAAAATGTTGTTACAGGCACTTTCTCAAAGGGCAGAGCACAGCCATGCCAAATTACCTAGCTACCCAAACATCCCCGGTTTGGTTTCCCACGTTACTTCCCCTATTGTGCTGTGAGAGACGCTATCGTGGCACCTCACTCAGTCTGCACTGAGGAACTCAGCTAAGCCTGCACGTTGTGTTTTCTGCACTGCAGACCTGAAACTGCACATCCTGCCTCCCTTCATCAGAAATCAAGGTCAAGCACATCCCATCCCCTTGCAGCTCCCCTGCTCTGCACCTCGTTTAACAAGCTGAGAGTAAAGCAGATCACATGACAAACACCAACACGGATTTTGCCTCTCCTTATACAGTTGCTTGTCTTTGCTTTGCATTTCCCAGCTGACATTGCTGCTCCAGAATGGCTCACCACTGCTCTCAGTCTTAAAGAGAAGCCCTATTATCAGGGTTTCCTCATCTCATCCATCTTGACATAGAACTTCTTTACAGATTCCTATCTCACCTCAAATGTTTTGATCAGGGGAATAAATCCTACCGTACCAGGTATGGGTTGCACACGCCCACCGATTTCCATGGAACCAGAAATGTAATTATTGAAGAGCAGTTGGCAATGCCTTGGTTCCAGCCACATGGTTGCAGGTATAAACTGTAGCTATGGTTTCATTTCAAAAAGCAATATACTGTTCTTTCTAGCACAAAGAGAAAGAAAAAAAAAAAAAAACCCAACAAACTATTCACCAGTAGGTAAAATTACACACCACCACTAGGATAAAGCAAATTCCCAGTAGCTCACACCCTCCCCTACCAGGTCATTGGGCATGGCAGGCTGAGCTTGCAGCACACATGAACTTTTGACAGACCCCAGCCCAGGGGGGCGGATGTGGGAAGTGAATTCCAAAGCCAAGGTCGGGTGTCTCTGGCTGATCCCAGATACAAGCGTTGTGATGCAGGGAGGGAAGCAGCCTCCTGGGTAACCATTTGGGGCTTTATAGGTTCCAACTAACACCTTGAATTCTGCCCAGGAACTTATTAACAACAAGCAAGGCTGACCTCAAGTGTTCCTGGCACGGAGCTCCACACCGTGCACCAGCTCCAGTTTCCAAGGGCCTCAGCACACAGCTCCATATGGAGTGCACGGCGATAACATAATCCAGTGTCAAGGTGTCAAAGGCGTGGGGAACTGTGACAAACTTTCTCCACTGCACATAAAAGACCCATTTTTCTTAATAGTAGCATAAGGGGGGAAAGACATGGATATTTTGTCAAAGCCTTTTCTCAGAGTGTTTTTATGCCCTGGACACCACTAATCTTGGAGCCCTTATAAAAGATTGATTATCGACCTGGTCTAAGAATTGAGAGTTTCCTGACCTGATGAAATTTCCTGATGAAATTAATGAAGTTACCTATGTGTGAAAGCAGCATGGGAGGTCACAGCAGCCCCAAAACTCCTCAGGTGTGAAGATTAGCTAGGAAATTTTAGTGGATAAAATGTCTGTCTCTGTTCTCCAAGAGCTTATTTCTGCCTTGCCTCACTGAAGGTTTAGTCACTTAATTTCTCCATATTCTCAATTCAGCACTAAGCTGTACCAACCATCAATTTTTTTTAGTCTATTTAAAATCTTATATAGTTGAGCTGATTTTCTCTCCATTCCTTATTTTGTTACTTGCTTTCTGACTGTAATTACACAAACAAGTCAAACTGCTTTAGGACTGGAGAACAATCTAAATACTTCCCTTGGTTCTAACAGACTTGCTGGACCAAAAGCAGAAATAAACAAATACTGCTGAGCAGATTCCTACACAGGTAATGGCAATTCGAATCTCAGATAGTCCAGCTACAAATTTCTAGCACAAGGCTGGGGACAAAAGCTCTGGCACACACAGACTGCCTCTGTCACCAATTTAATAGCAATAACATGCAGTAGGTGTGTAAATTACTCTGGAGCAAACTAGTCAATGAAATAAAATTACTAGATAGGCAAAGCAAAGAATTATTTTAGTTTCTTGCCCAGTCTGGAAACCTGTAACAATTTCCTCTGTGATTGAACTGGTACAGCATCTTATAGGTACAGGCTTTGTGCTGAATTACCAAGAATGCATCAGGGTGTTTGCAGTTAAGTTTCTTCCTCATAAGTGATGAGTCAACAACATAAGGCTCCTGGGCCAAGTAACAAAGCTGGCTAAAACCTAGACATCAAAAGACCACTTCAGTTAAAAAGCTTTCTAAGAGAAAGGGGTCACAGAAGCTATCTAGGGAGACAGACTGACAGAAAGAGCGAGTGAAAGATTAAGGAGTGGGAAAGATTCCTTCTCCACAATATTACAAACATCAACTATTAAGGAAAATTCAAGCACTTTGGTACCTTTAAAAAACAACAAACCAACTTGTTTCTGAAGCAAAAGAATTTTAAAGTAATCCTATCTTCAAAATTATATCTTTAAAAGCCATTTACTCTACACTACTTGGCTAGAAGGGAACTTCAGGTCTCTCTCCTCCTCTTGGGAAGAAGAAAAATGAACCAAAGTTCTGAATTGTTCCCACAGAAACGGTTGTACTTAGAGCTAGATACACAACAAGGAGATGATCTGAATGTCAGAAAAATGTGTGATTAGGGGGTTCTCCCATGTTTTTTCCCTTGCCTGGAAAGGAATATGATTTGGAGCCCTTTTTCAAGCCCTTGTTTTCTCTGAATTTTCAAATCAAAGAGAAATTCTAGACATGGAGAACTGCGAAACAAGAGCATGCAAGGCAAATCCTTAAGGATACCAGTTATTACTATAAAATGGCTAAGAGAAAACCAATATGTTCATTCAGAACTGGTAATTTCAAACAATATCAACCATATTCACAAGTTTCCAGAGTCTCAACTCGGAGGCTTTGGAGGAATGAGTATAGAGAAACTCCCACAAAACAGCATCAATCAAAGATATTTTAGCAAAGGCATCATGTTTCATGTGGTATAAACATTATTCCAGGCAGCAAATCTGCAGACAGATCGTCCTTAAAAAGGTGAATGCTCAGATTCTACTAAAGTGAGCTCCAGCTCTATGAAAATTATAGGTAAAGTACTGAAGAACTTTAAAAAGCCCACCACCATGCACTCTCAAAATTTCTGCACAGAGGTAACAATTTCTTTAGGGCTTCAACTCTGAGACAAATAATTTTAATACATCATCTGAAAGCCCTAAGAGTATAGAAAAGCAAAGACTTTCTCATGTTGCTGTTCATCATTAAGGCAGAATAGACACAGATATTAGGAAACAAGAGGTGCCTACACTCATCACAACCAAACCTTACAAAACACATACAGAATTTACATTAAATACATCTGTGAATCTGAATGTCCTTATCTTGATATTTATCCCACTTATATTGTGACAGGAAAAAACTTGTTTCTGAGTTTATTTTTACTTTGGGTTTTTTTAAATAAGTAAGATCCCCCATCTTTGTCAACAAATGTTGAGACAACCTAAATATAAAACTTCTATCCTATAAATCCTAATGTGTCTTGTATGCTGTACCAATTCTACCAGAACATACTCTACCTCCATTACAGGATGAAAACGTACAACTATTTGGATTGGATTTGTCAGGACTGAAAATAAACCATAAAAATACTACAGAGATTAACCAGTCACAAAGCACTGGAATCCAGAAACACTGATCCAACCAGAAAAGCTTCCATTTGACAAAGAAGATTTCCCTGTATCAAACCCTGTTGAGATGCACCTTACAGATGCAGTCACAGTAAAAATTCACAGGGATGTTCATGTTGTAATTACAGCTCCGCTTCAGAAGCATCCTGATTTTAACTGGGAGTGACAGAAACCCAGAACGGGGAGGTGTAAGAAGTACTTGCTATAAAGTTGAAATCTTTCCTCCACAGCCAACAGCAAACATTTTTACATTAGGTCACCACTTCTGACTTAGCTGACTGTTTGAGCACCAAATCAAAACAGGTTCTTCTTTTGCAGAGATGTTAGATAACCTATCTTTAAAGTATCAAAAGGCAACACACAGAATTTGAGAAGGGGTTTTTCAGTATTCATGGACTTTTCAAAAATACTGGTATTTACTCCAGTCACTAGAAAAAAACTGCAGGAAATGCAACATCACACTACTGAAATATCTTGAAAGTATTCTTCAAATAAAAAAATTCAAAACTCCTACCAACTATCTCCCCGTTAAAAGAAATCAGAGGTCAGATGTGAATCTAAAGAATAGCAAGTTAATAAAGTATCCTCCTCTGAGCTTTCAGGAGAAGAAAAACAGAAGGGGGTGTTAAATCTTCGAATAAATCTCCTGTAAAGACAGCCAGAAATTATGCTGCCTTTAGCCACATGAAAGAGAATAGAAGGATTTCTCTTTTTAAATTACTCTTTATTGTCTGCTTCATAAATCGTGATCACATGTGGTATTTATTACAATGAAATTTTCTTGTCGCTGTAGCCCTCTTGCTTGCATTTGGTGCTTTCTGTTTATTTTTAAAAGAAAAATGTCCAGAATTCCTTCAGTTCTGTGACTGAAATTTTATGGTGGTGCACAAGCCAGAGGGTCACGGTGACAACCAAGGAGACTGGGTAAAATATAACACACAGGTTTTTAAGTTGAGATTCAAAGCAGTAGAAAAGAGTCTAGATCCCATTAGCCCATGTCTCCATTTCATCTTCACACAGACAGCTTTTTATAGGTAGGATGGGAATTGAGGTCTAACGAGATTTTTCTGTGCCTGTGTAACTTCAGGACTTGCACTCCTTATTCTAAAGCCCACCAGAACCACCCCATTAGGAACAATTATTTAAGACCGTCTACAACTGACTATACAAACTTGCCAAACAGGCAAAGCCAATTCACAGATTGACACAAATTCACCTCCCCACTGAGGCCACGAATCACCACATATATTAAACTAAAGAGAGACACTGATATGACCACGGATAAACACATTCCTCGCATTTTTTTTTCAGTTGGAAATTGACCCACGTTTGGTTTGAATTAAAGATTCATCGCACTGAAACAAATAACTAAATGGAAAGATATGAGTCCCTTTGAAGAGCGTGCAAATCAAATTTAGGTGATAATTAGCAGCAGACAATTGAAACCTACTGTTTATTTGCACAGAACCTGAAGTTACTGAAACACGGCTTGAATTCAGGCACACTGTGAACCAAGTGACTGAGTTTTCAGGAATTAATTTAACAGTTTAATATCTGAGGTAGAAACAACCACGCTTTGAACAAAATGAGACAAATTTATATGTGCTCAGACCCTTCACTCCAGCTACTGTCCCTTCCTGTGCAGTTACTGCGCTTCCAAGGCTTTATATGCTGTAATTTGTTTTTCCCCAGAATACTCCTCCCTCGGGAAAGGGATGCATAGGGATGCCATAATTGGGAAGGAGAATAAGCAGCTCATAGTCGAGTTATAATGAAGTATTACCTCCTATAATGTCTGCCCAACTTAGTCCCTGTTTGTTTAACTTAGTTTGCCAGAGAGCATAAATACACGTGTCATCAGCTGCATGTTTGGCAAACCAAGCAGTTTTTTCTCAGGATGTGCTTGGCCTCAGCATAAGAGGAAGCACAGTTTTGCAGCACAAGTGAAGATGAGAAAAATGTCTCTCCAGCACAGAGCAGGCTAGAGTAGCAACTCCCATAAGACAGATTTGGCCAGAGCATTGAAGTGAAATTTTGGTGTATTTTTCACTTCACCACATGTTTTATAGATTGATTTTTTTCCAGTCAGCCTGAGCTACCACCAAATAGAAGGAGGATGATAAAGATTTTTAAAATACTAGAAAATATAGATAAAGAGGAATATTCCCTTTGTGATAACGGGAAATAGCAATCAGATTAATGAATTCCACAGGAAAAACAATTGCAAGCCTTAAGACACAGATCTCCCTGTATCAGGAGACTGGTCCCAGTTTGAGCTACTAAAGCCTTCACTCCAAAAGGAAGAGACAGTGTTCATTTCACACTCACTTGTGTCTGTTGGAGTTAGGACCTGTGACAGTAAAATTTGATTCCTATAGATTGTTATTGCCTCATTTTATAGCGATTTTCCGTGACAACAGGGATGGAGGGATGGCCATGAGTGGGCAGAGAAGGGAACCCCTCTCCCATGCAGGTCCCCCAGCCAGGGAGCAAGAGCAGCATCCCAGGCTGTGCATGCTGGAGGCTGCTGGGTCATTTCGAGAAGCACCAGGGGCACCTCCTGAGAGGCTCTACTTCCATTTCCAGCCCTGAGCATGGATCAGCAAGGGGCCATCCCTCGCCAAAGACAGCCCCTTGGGCTGGTCCTTGCTCCAGACCAACCGTGTTGGGAAACCACAGAGCTTTCTCTGCAGCTCCTCACTGGGTTTTGCTCTGAATCTGCTGTTGCTAGAGAATTTAAGGCAGTCCCTCTCCTCATCACTCAGAGGGAAAACTCTTCAACTTAAGAATGAAACTTTAAGGACACTGCTGTCGCACCCTGCTAAGTGTGACCTGCTTCCCATATAAGTGTTGCCCAACCTGACTCCTGTATCAAAAATAAAATAGCAAAGCCAACATGCTTCCAGTTTTGCCTCTTTGGGGACAGATAACTCACGTAATTTAGCACAGCTCCAGAGATCAGCTATCTCTGGCCAAGTTTACATACTTCAGAATAAATGTGGATTTTCTTCAAGTAATTTGGAGGGTGTTCCCAAATACTTACCCCTCCACTGAGAGAAAGCATATTACCATTAAATTTCCATATTACCAATGCAGAATGATTTCTATTAAAGGCAAGATTATATTAATTGTAAGTATGGTCACCTGAATTTTAAGCTCCTCAAGAGGAATTGGGGCCTGGTCATCTGACTGCTTTATCACACTAACAGATTGCCACTAAATCAATTCAATCTTCAGTAAAAAACCACATTATTTTAGCTGTCACAGAAGCTGGCAAAGCTTGACTCCTCTAAACCTTTTTCAGAAAAGTTTACGTTAGCATTATTTGGCTTGTCACAAGGTAACATATGTAAAGGAGGAGAGACCAAACCTCACCTGAAGTACAGATCATATATCCAAATTTGTTAGAAATTTCAAAGTCTGGCTGTGAGCTAGATGAGTTACCATCATAGCTGCATCAGTCAGAAACAAGAAGAAATTATGGCTCTAACTGGCAAATCTATGCTGAAAGAAGCCCTCAAGTATTTTGGCAAAACAAAAAAAAAATGTTTATTTCCTTTAAGGAAGTGGCACAAATATTATCAGTAAAGGGAAAAAAAAACAAAAACAAAAAACCTCAAGCATCAACTAAACCAACCAACAATTTACCCTTCTCCTCAGAAAATAAAATGTTTGGGACATAGTAGAATACACTCCTTCCCACATTTAAGAATGTCTTCATGGATTTTTCCCTGATACAATACTATTTATGAAGTCCACACCTTCCTCACATCCCACTTCTTTCTAACCTCATACTGCAGGTTCTCAGATGTTTCATTTATGGCAACACAATGCTTGTGGGAACATGGAAACAAGCAGCTCATAGAAAATGTTAGGGCTAAAAGGAAGCAAAACGACCTTTTGTGCAAGCTCACAACAGCAAGCTTCAACAGCCTTCTGCCAAGAACAGGACACCCAGGGGATCAGGTATCGAGGATAAAATGGCTCCTCAACACCCCTTTCCATCCTTCTTTCCAATCAATTCACTCTCTCAGTCTGCAGATCTGCTCTTGTGTTCACTTACTGCAAATCACCATGATAACACCCCATTCCAGTGACTTTTTATCTTGATGCAATTGAGTTAGCCCTGTGAAATGCTAACACAACCTTAGCATAGCTGCAAACACACTTTAATGCCTTGAAACGTAAGTCAAGTGATCTGCCATAAGATGAACAGGTAAAACAGAAGCAGTGTTGTGTCATTCACATAGGAGTACTAACAGAGATTTTTTTTTGTTTGTTTTTCAACAGAAATCCACTGAACTGAATTTTAAAACCAATATTTTCTATTTTGGGCTGACGTGTTTCATCCCAGGCAAAAATAAAAATCAGTTGGGTGAGGGTTTCAGACAAGGAAAGGAAATTACAAATTAAATGTAGTTTGATATTTAGGAGCTGCAAAGACTGAAAACACAGGATTCTGCAACAGACAAGTTTGGGGATAACTGTGCAAGGTAAGTCCTTCCAAATCCCACCACAGTCAACAGAAAACCTGAAACACTGCTCACAAATCAGAGCCCTTAGCAGAAATCTAGTATAAGTTACAACATTTTTAATTACAGACACCAGCTGTCATTTTTCCTACTTGTACTTTATCCATAAAGAACAGCAGTTTTATAGTGAAACAGCCCTGTAAGACTGAATACACCGCAGCACACCACATCTCCAGGAACCAGGTTTATCTGCAGTCCCACCAGCCCCTGGCTATATGACCATGGACAGGCAGCACACAGCTCTGGGACTAAATTCCTCCCATCCCAACCACATCAGCATCCTTCACGCTCGGACAACGCTCTCAGGCACACAGTGCGATTCCTGGGCATGCCCTGTGCAGGGCCACCAGGTGGATTTCAAAGACCCGTGGGGTCCCTTCCAACTCAGCACATTCTGTGCGCAGCCCTTCAGGACCTCCTGACGAATCATGATATTGAAACGGCCATTATGGTTCTTAACAGGAGCAAACCAGCAAGAACGGCTGCAGAGCCCTTGCTGGCACCCCCTCCGTGGGGCGGGAGGGTGAGGGGGCGGCAGTGGCCAGGGGGCAGCAGGAGCCCTGCCCGGCCGCCCCAGCCCCCGCCCACACCGCAGCACCGAGCGCAAGCTGCTTCCTCCACCTCGTGGAGAACCACGAGAATGGTCTGCAAACCGCAGCCGCCAAGAACTGATAAAATACGCCAGATTTAAATAACAACAACAACAAAAAAATTCCTTTCCCCAGCCCAGAGTGTTCCAGAATTTTTGGAAATAGTTTCCTGTTCCATCTGATCAATCGTAAGTGCTTAAAAACTTCCTTTTTTCTTACTAGTGCACAATGTCATTAAATAAACGAGATTCAGAGAAGCAACTTAGAGATGACTACTGTGAAGGAATGGTCAAATCTTAAGCTACCTGGGAAGTTACAACATTTATTAATTGCTTAAGCATTAAAAAGTGGGGAGAACCTCCTCAATTAGGGTGGGTTTTTTCTTCTCACTGAGCTCAAATCTTTGTACCAGTAAATACTATTGTAATTACATGAGACAGTAGCTCTGTTACTATTCTGGAACAGTTATATCCTCAATAAAAGTGGTTTGACCTCTTTTATTAAGAATATAACTGTTCCAGAATATTATTATTATTGATGCTTAGCTTTGTTTCATCAGCTGTCTTGTTCTCCTGTATTTCAAGTTCACAGGATGGTATTGGATTCATCTTCTCTTGATCAGCCACTGTTTGTCAGGTTCTACTTTACCTGATACCTTTAAAAAATGTTTCCGTGGGTTTAGAATTTCCTTTATCTCAACTCGTTTTGCTATGTTTTTTGGTTGTTTTGTTGGGGGTTTTTTTAACAACAGAAATTAACACTTCATTCAATTAAATTTTAATAGAATTACAGTATCACCAGCTTTTCCTGGCATATTCTTGCTTTCATTGTCCCAGATTTTGTTTGTTTTTGACTGCTCGCTTACCTTAAAAAGACGTTTTGATTGAAGTGTCCATACTGACACCCACCCCAAAGCAAAGTATGGTACCACACAGCTGAACTAACCAAATGTATTCACTGTGTGGTAAGTGCATCGCAAGCAGCAGTGAAATCAGGTTTTAAAATCAACACTCCATTAAGACAGCTGGAAGAAATTCACAATTTGCAGTGCTATTGTGTCTGCTTACAGAATCTATACATACTATTCTTTCTGAAAGGTAGTCAAAATGTAGGATAAAAATGCTCTGCAGAGCAAATTTCAGCTTTTATCTGGATTCTAGTGTTTACCTGCCCTCAATTCCTTCTTCCTTCTCCTGGGAAAAAGAGGAAATTGAAAAAACCTTAACAAAAAAAAAAAAAACCAAAACCACAAAAAACCCACACTCCTAAAAGCTCTTTTTCCAGAGGTGCAAGTGATTTCAGCCTAAACCCCCTCAGCTGGCTGAGGGCAAAGGAGGCCAGAGCCCTGTGTTGGGCTCCATGCAGCCAGGCACCCCGCAGCCGAGGCAGGCTCTAACATCCACACCCAGCCAGTGCTGCACGTCCCTGGTCTGGGAGGGCCCTGACCCTGGAGGGTCTGTGCATTCCCACATGCAGGAGAGGAAACGGGAGTGCACAATCTGGAACACAATTTTTATCAAGAATATGTACCCAAACCACCCACCCCTGTAAATGGCTGTCACCAATTACCAAGGCCAGCAACACTTTCACTACCACCTTTACAGGCAGCAGTTCCTAGCTGGATTTACCCTTTTCCCTGCTGGGGCTGTTCCATGTCTAGCCAGCTGCCAGGCAGATTGCCCCCCGGCTGCATCCATTACAGCACAAAGGCACTAGTAAGTGATAATGTTCTTATCACAAAGACTGATCTCAAGGGACAGAAGAAGCAGAGGCTCCAGTGTCTGAACAAGTCTAAGTTTGCCATCTGTGCTTAGAGAGCAGCTGCCAGCACTGCTTTCACCATGAGCTGAAGGAAGAGCTCAGGATTAGAGGGGGGAGCTGGCAGCTACTGCAGCAGTGGGTAACAGACCACGTAAAGGAAATTGTAGATGAAGATGAACATAAAATATTTTTAATGGGGAAAAGAGACAAGACATGTTAAGTTTAAGTTAAAAAGAAGAGCATTTACTGCATCCAGTGAACATTTTATGAATGGCTGCCTGGATTTACAAACTACAGCATGTAGGAGACTCCCCAATAGAGGATGGGCAGCTGCTGGCATTTGGTGAATATTCACGAGACAGTTCTGCTACAGATGACACCTACTTTACCCACAGTTGTTATTTTGGCTTCACAAAGACTGCTACTGAGAGCACCCAGGAATCTGGGAGATGGGCACTCTCTTCCCAGCAGACAGAGGAGGAGATTTGGCTTTTGGAGGAGGCTAAGGAGGTGGGAATTGATGCTAAGCTTTTTGCTGGGGAACAGACTCAACTAGGAAATGGAGAGGCTGCTCAGATGGGGCTCCGGCCTAATTAGGCTTGGTTTAACTTTACATAGCATGCTCACAAGCCTTCAGATAGACCTGACTAAAGTCCAAGATACCGGTGCTGTCCCTGTGCACTGACACAGGCACCTGTGGAAGAAGAGCAGGCAGTCATGTAATTAAAAAGCTGTCTGAAAGCCAAGGATAATTGCAGGTCCAAAAGGTCGGTGGTAAATGTGAGTAAGCACGTGAATGCACTGTATGACCATGTGCACAGGGCAGTGTTAACACGTTCTCAGCACTTAATCTGGGAGAGCATAAAAATTAAAAATAGGCTCCCTTAAGCAGGATAAAATAGTCACACAGGCTATCACACCTGCAATTCTTTTTTTTCTCTAAAATACTAACCATTTACTGGTAACAATCCCTTAACACGTTTCTCACAGTATGTTCTCTTTCTAGGTCATAAAAAGCAGAAATTAATGTATTTTTCAAGATATACCATCACCTCTGTGACCCCATAAAGTTCAATTCAAAACTGCAGCCACCACTGCACACTTAAATAACCATTCTACACAATGTTAACTGAGTATTATTAGCACAGAGTTGTTAAGGGTGGATGCAACAACTGGAGGTGCCCTTGTCTAAGGCCCCTGCTCAAGCAGGGTCACCTAGAGCATGTTTCCCAGGACAATGTCCACATGACACAGTATTGCAGGATTTCCAGGGCACTGCTTGATAAATGTCAATCACTCCATCAGACATGTCTTAAATTGCCTCATTTCCTTCCCAGGCCTGTAGTTTTTAGTAGGAGCTTTTAGTGAAGGAAAGGCATGAGACCATAGCTTCAATGCCCTCAGAGACCATGTGCTGCATCGCTACAGACAGAGGAATAAATACAGTCTGCCTATAGAGATTAAAAGGATAATTACTGCAGTACAAAAAATGTCTGTGTGAAAGACCAACTGGCCCGATGTTGTGAAAGGGAAATAATATCTGGGGGAAAAGTCTTCACAATGAGATTTGGTTGTATCTGTATAACGTTAAAACTTCCTCTCATTACTCAATGCCCACCAGAACCACCCCATTTGGCACAATTTTTTAAGACCTTCTATAACTGACCAAGCCCTTTACAAGCTTGCCAAACAGGCAAAGCCAATTCACAGATTGACACAAATTCACTTCCCCACTGAGGCCATGAATCACCATATACATTAAACTAAAATTAAACTGATATGACTGTGGATAAACACATTCCTCGCATTTTTTTTTCAGTTGGAAATTGACCCACGTTTGGTTTGAATTAAAGATTCATCGCACTGAAACAAATAACTAAATGGAAAGATATGAGTCCCTTTGAAGAGCGTGCAAATCAAATTTAGGTGATAATTAGCAGCAGACAATTGAAACCTACTGTTTATTTGCACAGAACCTGATGTTACTGAGCTACCTCTGGAATGGACAAATAGAGCTCCATATTCTGCTTTCCACCCTGCTTCTCCTTTTTAAACCTTTTACAGAACATTGTCAACTCACCAATGTCAAAGCTGCTGCAACTTTGTTAAGTAAATGGGGGAAGGAAGAAGCAAGTGAAAACCCTCTTTTTTTTCTGTTGTAAAAAACAGCAGACCTCTAACAATTTACATCTGGTCCTTCTCTTCCTCTCCATACACACAACAAAACCAGATTTTAAGATAAATATTGCTTTTGGACTGCAGTACCAACAAACAGGTCTGTATTTGAGTATAAGGTTTTGAGGCTCCTGATCACACCATTCGTGGCATGGTTTACTCCAATCTTCAGTCTCAAATTCTTTCAATGCCTGGACGCTGGTATCAGAGCAATAAAACTACTATTAATACCTTCAAGTCTGAAACAGCATGGCAGATAAAAAAAAAAAACCAAGGATAAATTCCGTTTTCTCTGCCCTCAATAATCTCACCTTGGTACTTATTTCTACCAAACCATCCAGGTAAGGAAGGAAATACCTTCACTCTGATTGGGGTAGATGCAAAACACATCTGCATGCAAATAGCATAGGGGGTGTCTTAGCTATAAAGTTTACAAACTGAAGACATAAACATGAACTCTTCCAAAAGTGATGGAAAACCTAGGAAAAATGGGAGCACAGGTAAAATATGATTATTTTTTCTAGGATCCTGCTTCATAAAAATGGCTCTGAAACAAACCATGCTGCCTCTGACAGTACACTGCTTAAGAAGCAGGTCAAAGTGACTTAGGACTAGAAGCATCCAAGAATGCTTTATTACTTAGTTAGGAGATTAAAATTTGATTGCCAAAGGATAAAACAAAACCAAATCAGAGTGGGGTGGTATGTCCCTTTTAGCTTTAACAAGATCATATGTATTAATATTCCACTTTACAAAAAGCAGTTCTCAACTTCCTGGGAAGTGAGATTGAACTCTCAGACTGGTCGTCACAGGATTAAAACAGCCCTTCTTAATAGATGAGAGTAACATAATGCATTTTCATAAAGGGAATTCTAATTACTACTGATATCTTAAGGTTGTATATTGTTTTCACTAAAAACTCAAAATTATTCAAATCAATCTGGAAAATTCAACCTCAGAAAAAACCCAGTATAGTAGCAAATAGATTCCATACCTTCCTTACCTCTTAGTAGACTTATGTTGTCAATGACACTCATTCAGTAGCATGAAAATACCTCCCCCATTTCACATGACTTTGGAGCTGACTCACAGTTTTTAGCAATGTTCTTGCTCAAATTAACATCACATCGTGCATATTAGGTATGTTCCTTCACAGCTTCCAAACTGTGTGAGCCCATCCTTGCAACTGTTAAGACACACAAATCCTCATCTGAGTAAAATATTCACTAAATTCATTCTTCACCCAGGTACAAAGGGAAAAAGAGCAGTATGTTTAATATTAAGTATGGTTATTATGTTCTCTAATACATAAACAGGTACAATACTGTACAACTTCCTGTGTCTACAATACATCCTGTATTTTTAAAATCAAGTTTAAGTCATTTAAGTCTTAGATGCCAATAAAATCCATCCCACACACACCTACTCACCTTGCTGCTCATCTCTTCCAAACCCTGGAGCCTGGTCTCCTCCAGCCTCATGTGAATTTCCTTCTCTGGACACAAAGTTTTCCAAGTCCCTGTTCCTGAGCACTCAGTATCCAGCTTTCCACAGACACCGCAGACACTCTGCTATTTGCCCTTGCTAACAGAGGCCTTCAAAATCCCTGATTAATTTTACCATGAAAGCAAGGTGAAACTGTTCAACCTCAGTAATACTAACCCCATGCATTTTATCCTGTTGGCCATTGTCAGCCCCAGATACACCCAGCAATGCCACACTGTGAGATGAGCTACAGCAGGTTTCCAGCGATGGTGACTCCACTCCCTGAGCAGTCCATTCCAGCGATGAACAACCCTTTCAGTGAAGACATTCCTCCTGTATCCAGCCTGAACCTCCCCTGGCACAATTTAAGTATTTTTTTGTCCTGTCACTAGCTGCCTGGGAGAAGAGGTAAATCCCCACCTTGCATATATATATATATATCTGTATGTGTGTGTATGTAAATATATAAAAATAAATAAAATACAGAAGAGCCTTAAATTCTGATGCAGCTAGTTCCTCCATGTATAAAACTTTTTCCCCACAAGATCAGATATAAAGTCTAGAAAAAAATAAAATGGGGTTTATCCTCAGCAAACAGCAGAGCAACTTCAAAGGTTTTTGCTTTTACACCAAAAATACTGGTTCAGCTGGACACTCTGTGTCCTTTGATGATCTTCCTCCCTAGTACAAGAAGCTCCCTTAAGCTTGCTTGGTATTTACCTAATGTAACTCATTATTATGGACCCATTTTTTTTCCATGTCCAATACAATGACCAGTTGCAAGATTAGCAGCACTCACAAATGCCAATCCATAAATCACAAATAACTCAGTACACCCACCACTACTGCCATCTGAAATCTGTATGTGCATTGCATCTGTGCATCAGGGCTGCTATGAGCAGATCTTCACCAGAACTTGCTTCTTTTCTGCAGTGACTTTCTTTAACCAAAGTGAGAGCTGACCCCCAGACACAAAGACAATTTCTCCCATTTCTTGAAGCTGTCTGACAAACGCATTGTTGTGAAAATTCCAAGGAAACGTGTGTTATTTTAAAGGAAAAATTCAAAGGCTTATTAAAAAAAACACTTCTTGAAGAAGAGAGGAATTCCTCTAGATTTTAGAATTATTTACTTACCTTTCCTTATGCCAATCTTATTCAGCCTTTTTTTTTCTTCATTCAGATCCTCAAAATGAATCGTGCTTTGACTTTCTTAAATCAGTTATGCATTAACACACATCCCCAAATCTTCAAAAATTCTGCCCCATAAGTTGGAATAAACGTAACAAGCCCCAGTATAAAAATGCCACTGAAAAGCAATTAAAAAATACTACATGTTCCTATAACATAAAAGATATTCTCAGGTGAAGACAGCTGCACAGTAAACCGTACATAAAATGTTTAGCAATGCAAAAGGTTTGCCTGGTGATTCTACAGTGATATGACAAAAAGAAAAAACCAACCCTAAGATGCTTAGCCATCCTAACCCAAATAGAGATTAAAATAATATATTACTGATATTACTCATTTTGTTAGTCTGAATCCATGTGGGAAGCATTCAAAAGGCATGTTTATTTTGTCTCACTGACAAAATAACAAATACTAACCATGAAGATTTCTACCTTTCAACAGTGCAGGCCCTACTCCAAGTTGAGAGGCAGTGCCTTTCACCAATGCTCCACTTCCACAGCCTCCAAAAATAAAGTGAGGAAGTTCCAGGCATAAGAGCTTTACTAGATCGGAGGCTCAGCATGCTTTCTGAAAAATTCAATCACAGTAAGAAAAGATTCATCACTCCTCTAATAAAAGTAGGAAGATTAATTTTATCACCTGCAATTGCAGGATCTTCTCACGGCCCGAAGGAAGGAATGGGTATAAACGTCCAAACACAGGTATAACCTACGTCTATAACCAAATGGAGCTGACATGAGTCAAACCTGAAGCGTGGATGCAGTGGCCATGTGACTGACAAAAGCCCTCTCTTATCTTCCATCTCCCTGAGCTATCAGGAAGACGATTCCTCTACCTTGTGAAAATACACCAGAGAACGAGAGTACGTCTCAAGAACCTTGCTTGTGGCAAGACTTCTAATACCAACAAGGCAGGACCATTGGCTCTCTTGTAATTTGGAGATTAACATTATTGTGTAGTAGTAGTAGTTGTAAT
Organism: Daphoenositta chrysoptera; assembly: GCA_013397915.1. Lineage (NCBI taxonomy): Eukaryota > Metazoa > Chordata > Aves > Passeriformes > Daphoenositta > Daphoenositta chrysoptera. The sequence continues at coordinate 250,998 of VZRO01005636.1, read as the reverse complement.
GCCACATGAACCAAATCCTAACAGAAAGATGCATAAGCAGTATGGAAAGTTGGCCTACTAAGCATATTAGAACAGAGCTGCATCATGAAAAGCAGTGGAGTAAGAATATTTTGTAGTCATATTACTTGGAACTGAAACCAATCATCTTTTGGAAATGTAAATATTCAACTTAGTTAAATCAAGACAATCACAGATACACATTTTTTCCCAAATCTTTGGCTGTATTGCAATGGTTGTTTCAATTTGTAATCTCCAACTAAACATTTCCTATCCATGGATTAACAATATATTTACTGACTTGTGTCTTTTAACAGTATTTATCCAACATAACAAAATAAACTGCAATTTGTTATACTTTTTTTTTTTACAAAACATTTTATAAATATTTTTACAAAATGTATACAAAGCAATTTCAAGTGAGACATACTTTACAAATGAAGGTATTTAAGCAAATAAAGTCCATACCACACTGACAATAAGTGACACATCCTCTTTAAGTGAAGTCAGTCTGTAAGGCCTCCCTACTCTAACAGGTAAATTATACTAAAACCTTCAAAATGAACATAGTTTTCTTAATTGCCAGTTTAAAATTTGTTTTAATATTAGGCAGTATTAAATAACATTGAAATCACAATGCTGATCCAGCAAAATAATGAAAACATGTTTACAGTCATGCACATTCACAATACTTTGCTGGACTTGAGCCCATATGATTACTAAACTTTTTTTAAGCACCACAAAAATACAATTTTTTTCATTTACTGCTTCACCACGTACCAGAATTCCTTTAGAATTGAATTCAAAGGAGTGAACAACAGAACATCAACAATCTCAGATAAATCTTACTAGGATTGTTCAATGGGTTCCTCTCATCAGCAGTTCAGAGAAATGTGTCTGACCGAATCAACCACGATTACTTTTTGTAATTTGTCGTTTTATATATGCCAGTGTCCCCCCTTCCCAATGAGACCCAATAGAAGACACATAACCTGATACTGCAGAGAGGCTGGAAACCCCATACCCATTTTGAGGTGGTACAGTAGGCAAGGGGATTTGATGAATGTGCAACTTCACTTTTTTTTCTCAATAAAATAAAACTTCAGCTAGTTAACATACAGCTGTGTAACTTACTGCTCTCCTTCCTAAATAGTTCAGAATGGTTAAATTTCCAAAACGATAAAATAAAATATGCATCAGGATACACAGCCATGAGAATATTATTACATCTAAAAAGGCAATAGGTGAAGACTATCTTGTCAGTTTTGCCAATAAGAAAACAACTAACTGCCTGAGTGTCTGTTCTGTGGACACCCAACTAAAAATTTAAAACTGGCAATACTTATTTATATTTTATACAACACTTGGGAATGTTGGGTTTTTACAAACATGTACTTTAAAATTGGCACAATTTTTTTAAATGGCAATTAGTAACATACAAAACCAGTGCTTCCATTCACGTTGAAGGGGAAATGAATTTTAAGGAAATTCATCTTTCTCTCATTGCTTTCTAGATTTGGTTTCCTTTAGTGGTCAGACAGTGGACTGTAGCTCAATACTGAGTTGCCCTGTAATGTTCTACTGTCCCAAGGATCTGATCCTGCTTCCTTCTGTGCCATTCAGATGGACTGAATTACACACCAGCAAAACCTTTTGGTTTCTCTCCTGGCAATCTGACTGACAACCACAGCGTCTCACAATGAGCCTCTGTATCATGAAAATCATAATCAGCAAGTCTGGAAAATGGCTAGTAATGTTTCTGAGAAATGGTGGAGAAGTTCTGGGGGAGAACATGAGCATACCTTAGAAACCACAAAAGCTGTATCCTCCTGAGCAGACATATGTACTACACACACATGACGAACGTCAGCGCGCTTATGTGCATAAAAGCACTCATGACCAAAGTAAACTAGAACAAAGCAGCATGGGCAGCAAAAAAAAGTCATAGATTAAAATAAATAAATAAAATAATAAGATTCTATCTTAACAACATGACAGCAAGCCAAATACAAACCATGCAATGGTTTCACTTGGCTTTACAATATGAATTAATAATTACACTTTTGTTGATATGTTTAAACAATGGGATTGCTGATCAACTTTGGTCTGTACATATCTTGATAATTATGACTGCTACGGTGGATGATTTAACATTCTCTGAGAGCAAAAAGCAAAAAAGTCAAAAATAAACACTGGCCTTTAAATTTCATCAGAGTAAGGCTAACATCCTCTTAAAATATAAGCTACAAATACAGTTTTCAAATAAAAGTGCTTTTGACACTTGGTCTAAAAAAAAAACGAACAACAAATAAAAAAAAAACATTTATACCACTTCAGAAAGACTCAAGGCTGACTACATCCAATTATAAAATGCAAAATCTTTTCCTCAAGAGATAACATATATATGTATTATATATATAAATTCATGGCTCTATCATGGCCTCATCCTGTACACTTTGCTATTTACTGGCTTCCATTCTACCTTCCTTAGTCAAGCATTTATTACTTCATATCATGCCACTGTGACTAAGATCATATAATATCATCCCACAGACTAAAGTTACCCACTACAAATATATCATCAAGTACTAGTTTCTGCTCAGAAAGCAATAGAAAAGCACTTAAAAGTTTAAATTATGAAGCCTTGTAAACACACTGATGATTTCCTTCCAACTTAAGAATCCTAGAATACAGATTCAGTAACAAAGCAAATAATCACTTCTGAAAAGAGGTACAGTGGGTTTTCCAGAAAAACTGAAGATTTGATGATTTGTGGAAGAGAAGGGTAGGGGAGAATTGTTGCTTCCATCACTCTTTAAAAACTTTTTCTTAATAAATATATCCTTTCAAATGACTGTGATTGTCAGTATATTACCATATTATATAGGGCCTAAAACCTGCAACCCTGTTATGTTGCAGTACTGCTCAATTATCAAAAGCACTATCATAATAATACTTGAAACAGTAAGGCCCTAACAGACTGCATTCTAACAAGGATTAACTTTACTTGGATATCTCACTGTAACCACAATGAGTATTGCTCTCAAACACAGAACAGAATCTAGTTTAGAAAGGTTAACCTTAAATGCATGTCAGGCTGTACTTGTGGTGTCATTCACATTTGCTTCTGCTAAGAGAAACATAACTTGTCCATGGTACTGTAACTATTAACACTCTAAGATACTATTTACAGCTGCTTCTAAAATAGAGTCAGTTTCTACAACACTTTCGCTGTGGTCTGGAATAAATTTTTCCAGGCAGTTCTCTTGTGAAGCGATAGGTGAAAAATTAGGAAACTCTAATTCAACCGAGCCACTACTTGCTGCCTCATTTTGGGGCTGCCTCCCAGCTTTTTTAAGTTCCAAGATGTTTTTAAACGTAGTTTCTAAACTCTTACTGAGCAGTAAGTCTTGCTGGGGTTCACCAGAGCCTTTCCTGTTATCAGGATGCAAAACCTCATTCTTTGGAGAGCTCCTCAGAGTTTTGTCTTGAAGCGAATTATTACACGTTACCTTTGAGAAAGACTGAACTGTGTTCCTTGATATTTTATTGTGTGTTCCATGACTGCCTCTTGACACAATTTTTGACAAGTCTTCAGAACTCGAAGAATTCTCAGTGGACTTGGCAAGATCTTTCCCACTCATCCTTTCCTCAGGAAGGGCCACGTATTGGCTCTCTGAAGAACAATTAGCTTTTTCAAACTTTAAAGCTTTAGTGAGGCTCTCAGATTTTTTAGTAGAAGCTTTTCCTTCTTGTGGTGTCAGAATGTTGTTAGGCACTAGAGGAAGTTTACTGTGATTTGTGGACTCTGCTGAGCTGGATTTTGGTCGGTCTCTGGCTTGGGTTTTGGTAGTCTGACTTCGAGAAGGTAATGTTTTGCTAGACTGATGGTCACTTTTGCTGGACTGTGCTTCTTCAGCTGTTTTCTCAAATTGTTTGGCAGAACAACAAAAATCGGCCTGATAACCATCTGAAAATTAAGTTGCAACATTTTACTAAAATTACTTACACATCCAAATAAGTGACACTCCAACACAGTTTCTGTGTACTGGAATTCAAATAACATCCACAGCTTACAGACCTGGGTCTTTAAGAGATGTTCATATGCTTAAGTGTTCTGCTGTGTACAGTGCAGGAGATTATCACTAAATTAATCACCACACTACGCACGTATGCGCACTGTAAAACCAGATTAAGGGCACTGCCCAGCGTTCTAAATATGCAAATATGGTCTCTGAACACTAATACTTTCTACAACACAACCTGTGAATATCTTTTCGAATATGCAGATCATGCAGAACCTTTAAACAAACAGTAGCTGTAATCTTACACAAATAATGTGTTTCCAGGTGCTATGTTCAACAACATTCCGGTTAAAATTGCTGCCACTTAAATGGCCACGACATTCCAAAAGCAACACTTCATTAAGATGAACAAGAGTATTCATGTTTCAAACAGTGGTGTTCTTTCTGGCTGTAAGCAAACTCAGAGGTTCTTCCCTGCTAGAATGGAGGCACTGCAGGAGTCATTACTGTTGTGAAAAGAAACTCAAACATTTCTCCGGCAAACAGGTAAAATTTTTTTTTTTCCCACGACTGCTTCAACCCTACAGTGTCTCTGGATTGTTGAATTCCAGAGTTATAAGAAGTTATCTTGCAACTGCTTATTCAGTATTTCAATCACTGGAATCCATAGCAATCAGTGCCTCACTGCGGCCACAACTATTTTTAAACACTCCAAACTTAATTTAGGAGTTAAGCATTACTTACCAGGATCCACAAGTGCAAGACGCTTATCCCGAGTCAGAGATGCTCTTTCCTCCTGGTTAAACATCCTATCAATCATAACCATTTCTGCAGAGGGATTTATCCGCTGGAGGAAAAGGAAAAAACTATCAGTCTCTGTAGTGACTCATATATTGGTACCAAATCAGAACATTTATAGCTTAGTTACTCTTCACAGGAAAATATATTTCTTTTATTACATATTTGTGAAGAACGTTCACAATTTAACAATCTTGACTCTGAACCAACCACTACTGAAACTCAATCATGAAATATTACTCACATTATACTGCAAATTTTATCTCGGAAAGATTTTAAAAGAGGGAATTGCTATTCGACTTGCATGAACTCTACTTTTTCATGACTTAGTATGCTTACTACTGTATACCACAATTTTTTTACATCATACAGTCTCTTCCTCTTTTAGAGGATCAACCAGCAAAAATCTTCAGCTGGGATCACCCTATCATCTTCCCTGCACTTCTCTCCCATCCTTGGAACTAGCTGGTGCAGAGCTGCATTTTGCTGACAATGCCTTCAAGCCAAGTGGATCCATCCATCACAGAAAACATTCACTGTACTAAGCTGTAACACTGACAACTAGTTCCAAATCTCAATGCTATGTGAAATAAACCCTCCCAAATTACTTAATGGGATTTGCCATACAACATACCAGATGCTAAAAGAACAAACCACAACCTCCATCCTCCCTTTGCACCTGCAAACAGTTGCAAATATTTAATGGCTAGGATCTTTTACAATGAAACTGCTAGTTTTTAGTATAATTTAATTCTAATAGTTGTATTATGTATTCCTGTCTCTAAATACCCAAATGTCTATTAAACTCAAAACTTTTTCAGGCTTGAAAACTATCATGTCTGAGGTCACAATGGCATTTCCTGATCCTTGTAAAATACATTCTTAAAGTAACTTGGTCAGTTTTCTTTTACCTCATACCTGGGACTGTGAAAGCATTTAAATCAGAAGTACTTCTGATGAAGTTCCACCTAGCTTTTAAGGACAATCATTTCCTAAACTGCAATACGATTTGGCTCCAATTATAATATGGCTGGAGGCCTCTGAATGGACAATATCAACACTATTTCAGGTTCCATCAGCCACAGAAATACATAGAAATCACCCTGCTGACTATCACAGCCTGTTCAGTGTAAGAGCAAGCAGAAGCAGAGAACAGAAGTTCATGTGTCTGTTCCGCAGGTATTTTTTTAACAAACTGAATCCCATCCCATAAACAAAGAGTACCTGGGTTCTACACCTTACCATTGCATCTTCTATAAGCAAACATCTGTATTTGTTCAGCATAGCCTGCGTCCTCTTCAGAAGCTGTGTAGCTACAGATTCAAATTCACTGTCCACTAGAAAGACAAAGTACACTTTCAAACACTGTTCTTCAATAACTTGCACAAATTTTAAGATGTTCCTTTTCTTACTGCTCTAATTTACATTACGAATTCTTTCAATACACTGATTACAAACTTACTGCCAAATTTTAAAAAGAAAATTACCTTTTCTTAAATCTTCTTCTGTTGGCAGTGATCCCTGGCACACATGGTATGAAAGGAGTCTCTGAACTGCATCATTTAATGATCTGAATCGGCTTTTATCTGGTGTCACAGCATGTACCTGATCCTTCTGTAACTGCTGTAGAATACTACAACAAAAATTAATGATATATAATTAACACATACTGTACAGAGTTTTTACATTGTAAGTATTTTACAAAGTAAAAATTAAGGTTTCTGAAACAAAAGGAAGAACAACTTACAAAGCTCCTTTAGTTAACTGCTTAGCAGCAGGCCTTTTCTGTCCAACTAAATGACCATCCACCTAGGTTCAAAATAAAAGACAAATTACAATATATCCCCTCTTTTGCAAAGCCTTTCAGTATTTGTTTCTGTCAATTAGGTACATCACCAACACTAATTGTAACCACCACATAACTATAAACACTTTCAACTATCTCCTGTTTTCACAGGGCACTTTATCAACAAAATAGGGAAGTGACATAAACCAAAGGTCTGAAATGCTGTTTGTAGGCAAATTCCACTGTTGTGCATTATACATATTTCACCAGAAAAGGAATAAAATTTAGCGGTGCAAAGAAGGAACAGTGCAACTAAAAACTTCTCCAAATAAATCTGCTCTCACAAACTGTCCCTGCATTTATCAGAAGATGTTATCTTGGCTGATATTGATGGATCACTATATCTGTGAGGAAAGCAGGCTAAAGCTGTGCACTTAAATTCTCAAAAGCCACGGTGGCTTCAGGGGCGGTAAAAATCATTCCAGGAATTCTATTTCAGTGTCAGTACTACAGATATGCCCATCAGGTAGAGATCTAACTCATTTTCTCCTTTACTTAGACATTTAGTGAAGCCAAGATTTTTCCTGGGAACACTGTCCTAGGACCTGAGGCTCTCTGAGGGGATAAAGACTCATGGCAGGCACACTGTAATACTATTCGCCTCAAAAAGCCTCCAGCTTCAGAGCATAAAAAGCAGTCACCACCAAGCAGAATGAACATCTGACCAACTATTACACAAGCAGGCTGAACTCATAACTGAGCACTACTCTACCTTCTGCTCTACTTGTACATCAATAAGACATGGAAAAACATTCCTTTCCTACTACACTGGCAAATGCATTTACCAACAAAAATTCTAAGTCAGACTCTCTCAAAAAAACTCATCCTGGACAGTGTTTTTGTGCGTACTTGCAATATGTGGGAGAACTTTTGATGGTAAAAAAAGAAGACTGCAGTAAAGAATAAAACAAAGTCCAGGTGAAACTTTTCTGCCACTTCTCACAAACCACTCTCTCCCAGTCAGCTAGAACTAGAGAACAGCTGAGTTTGTGAGAAATAATGAGAAGAGTAGGTCTAACTTAGGCCAACTCAAGGAAAAATTGCTATGTCATACAAAATTATCTTCAGGGAACAGTACAGTCAGACTCCACTTACTGAACTGAATCTCAGAGCAGCATCCAGTGTATCAATTTGCAAAATAATCAACATTTCTTATGTCAAGGTAGAATTTGTCAAGTTTGAGGGAGTTCATATGCTCTACAAAAAACCTACAATGATTCCTTACTTGCTTGCTCACTCCCTACCCGCAGCCCAGTGGAGAGGAAAATTAGAAAAAAAAGTAAACTTTGTAGGTTGAAAAGAACAGTTTAAAAATGGAAACAAAATAAAGTAATATAGTAATGATAATTATTAGAAGGTTGTAATGGAAAAGAGAAATAGGGGGAATTAAACCCAGGAGAAACAAGTGACACACAATGCAATTTGCTCAGCACCCTCTGACTGACGCCCACCCCATCCCCAAGCAGTGATCAGCAGCTCACAGCCAATTCTCCCATTTATATACAGAACACGATGTTCCATAGATTGGAATATTCCTCTGGCCAGTTTGGCCCAGCTGTCCTGGCTCTGCACCCTCACAGCTCCTTGTGCACCTCCTCACTGGCACAGCATGGGGCACTGGAAAGGCCTTGACTTGCAGGGTAAGCACGGCTCAATAACCAAAATACCAGTGCATTATCAACATTATTCTCATCCCAAATCCAAAACACAGCACTGTACCACCCACTAAGAAGAAAATTAACTCTATCCCAGACAAAACCAGGACAGACAGGGAAACATAAATAAGAGCATTCTCTACCTGTATATTCTGCTGAACTGATGATGATCCTATCACTTTTTCTTGTGGCTGTGCTGTTCCTAGAGATTGCTGTATGATTTTTCCTCCAGAGTCCTGTCCTATAAAAAAATGTTAAAAAGACTCTTGTCATCTTAAGCAAGAAGAGATTAATTTTGCGCACCTATCCTGATAATTTTACTTGTGTTTTTAGGAAAGACACATCTTATGCCTAAAAGCATTAGTGCAACTATCCTGTGGAGAAACTGGCTCATAAAAATGAAACAGGACTGATATTTTGTCCTGCAAACTACAAAAATCTTCAGATATAAATCACATCCTACCATAGTACTGCAACAAAGAAGAAATTCAAGTATAGAAAGTTTAGTGTGCCAACAATTTACCTAAAATCATACAGCAAATTTCATCAAGCTTTTCAATACTAACCCTCCCTCAAGTACATCAATCAAATTTTTCTAGAGCTCCTGGAAGTACTTAGACAGCAAGCATACTTTTTCCTGAGATTTTTTAGATAGGCAGACTTCCTCCAATTGCCTTGTTCTAAAATTCAACCAGCATCTTATCAGTCATACTATGATACAACCAAAACAAGTAAGAATTTATTAAGTGTTTTTCCCTAAAGACATCCACCATGCTGTGCTGATTGTATAGAATTGCCTGGACACCTTACACGTAACAGTACTCCAGGAAAAAAACAGCAAGGTAGAGTATAGGACCTTATTCAAAAGGTTACTTATGTACAAAGAGGAAGGTTACTGCATTTTTCTGTTTGCCTTCAATGTACTGGTTTTGTTCTTTTAGTAGCATGGTGCTGCTCAAAAAGCTGCCATTTTGCCATGAACAATGCATGAACTATTCTAACTGAAAGTGACACATTCAAGAACGAAGTGAGTGATGACAGCCTGCACAAAACCTTCTAACAGCTATTTCCCTTCCCTCTGTATCTGAGGCAGCCACCACATTCCAGAATCTAGAAGTTTCATGGAAGTTTAACAGAGGTCTGTATTTCGAAAATTACTTATTTCTATTTTCCTAAACTGCAAAAAAAAAAAAAAAAAAA
>VZRO01005636.1:214447-241340 GCA_013397915.1 Daphoenositta chrysoptera | reverse complement strand
ACCAAAAAAAACCCCACCAATGAAAGAAGGTACAATTTTGGATTTTATAGAGGGGAGAAATAATTGCTAATTGTGAAGATTCAACTTTTCACTCCAGAAAATGAAGTGCCATGGTTGGGAAAAATCAAAGCACACATTCAATACTGAAAAAAATATAGCTTGAATTCTTCTAAAAATAAAATTCCAACAACCTTTAGAACCCTATGAGCATAAGCCACCAATTTAAGTCTGGCACATTGAGGAAGAACAAACCTCTGTTGCTGGAGAAAATTAAGAAAATTATGTTAAAAAGACCTTAGTTGACCTGATAGTGTGTTGCTCAGAAGACTTGTTAGCTGAGGCTGTCTCAAATTATCCTGTGTCTTCGATGCAGAAACTGGTGATGTCTGGTTCACAGCCTTTTTCTGTGCCACATACATAAAATAAAAAACAAATTTTTAAAAAATCACAGTGAAATATTTACTTTAAGAAACACAAGGAAAAGGCACCTGAAACTCATCTTTGCGTATACTTCTTTAACTTCAAACTCATCAGTGGTGGAATTTCACACATGTCAATCCCTCCAAGTTCAAGAATTTTATAGAGTAAATCAGAGAGGAGTAGAAATTACATTAACAGCAAAAATATATACCAGTTGCATTCAACAACACCCCTGATTTACCACTACAAGTGGCCCCCAGAAAGCTCAGCTTCTCCGAGTTCCAAAACTGCAAGATGATGAAGTTACTTTCACAACAAAAAAATACCTATAGTGGAACAAACCATCCACTGCTTAGCAACTAAATGATACATGGTTTAGTATAAAGTATAATGTTTAAAATGCAAGTACAAACAAACTAAAAATATTTTGGCAAATAGTGGCATTTGTTCTAAGTTCCCATCTACAGCTCTGAAATTTCAGTACAAAAACAAAATGATCTTTTACAGCAATAGGAAATACTATGCTTTTATAACTGCTGAAACTCACTGACCCAGCACATAACCTGCAAATAGGATGATGTAGACACATGAAGAGAAAAGTCAGACAGGTCTCAAATTACTCATCTGCAAACAAAATGTTACAACCTGCACCAGAAGTCTTGGCAAGACTACAAATGTGTTTCTATACCATGTTCATACTAATTTTTTAAATACACATTATTTTCTAAGACATTATTTCACTGCAGATTTTGGGTTTGGTTAAAAAAACCCATCAGGCCTTTGGAAAAAGAGAAAGATCTAAGTAAAAGAAGTAAAAGAAAAAAGAGAAAATATCTAATTAGTGCAAATGCATTCTGAGAGAGTTACCAGTATTTTAAAATGACAAAAAAAAATTTTAAAGGACAGAAATTGAACAGCTTGTTGCTAATTGTGTGAAAAGTCACTGAGTTAAAACTGGCAGCTCACTCTGGAACTTTATGAATGTTTTTCTTTTAAACTTCTGACTGTTTGTAAGTTCACTTAAGAAAACAGAAAAATTTGAGTTGAATATATACTGCAAGTGTATCTATTGGACAGAAAAGACCACATCTCACCTTAAAAGTAAATTCAGATTTTTTTTTTTGTAACTACTACTAGTTTGACTTCTTAGAGATTTTTTTTTAAATGTGCTGCTTTTACAAACTGCTTTAAAAGGTATTTCTTTTTAAGGATTCTAAGAAACATTTCTTGTCTTTGCATCAAATTTGAAAGCTTCTAACTGCTCCAGATACACGTAATAAAAATGCCAATATCATACGTAACAAAATGAAGTTCAAGAAATCTTTTAATCTCTAATTTCAATAGGACAGACCTTGAAAATGCATAGGTTTTAGTGAGGTCAAAAGACTTTAAAGTGCTGAGAAGGTACCTGAGCCTCTACATCTAGCCTATGTTAAGGTTTACAGGAGAGCTCGCAATTTTATAAACTTAAAATGCCCATTCCTTTAAACAGCAACAGAAATAGATCAATGCTAAGCACCTCTGAAAATACTATAAATCACCAACAAAATCTTTGGAATTAATTAAAGTGACAGAGTTGTTTACTCTGTGACAGATTTAGAAAACACCAAGTAAAATTATGACTCTGGGTTAAAGTAATTTTCAGCAGTTCCACAGTATTTGTAACAACACAAACCAGCAAAATGAACATTCTGTGTATTAACCAGATTTTAGCACAGCTTAGAAGCTTTTCTTTGGCTACATTCTCAAGCAGCTTTCATACCTGACCAAAGGCAAACTGTTGTTGTGTTACTCCCACAGACGTGTGACTAAAGGTGCTGACAGACTTGGAGGAGGATGCTGGAAGACGATGCGATGCGCTGACAGCAACTTGAGCTCTGTTCTGGACCAGCTGATCGCCTGTAAAGTTCCCTCCTGATGCGACAGACTGAACTGATGCTCCCAAGCTGGGATGTACTGAACCAGAAGAACTTGCAGCAGCAAATCGATTAGAAGCTGACATATTTGAGACTGTGGACTGCCCAGGTGACATGGTAGTAAAACTCGATCTGCCTTGAGAAACATTAGCTTGGCTGGGTGACAAATGCAACACCGTTGGCGATGCCTGCTGCAGTGGCACCTGTCCGCCAACAATTTGGGAAGTTCCATGATTTACTATAACTTGGTTTCCAGGAGCTGTGAATGTCTGGCCGGAAACAAGCTGCACAGCTGTGTTCTGATTATTCAGCATCTGTCCTGAATACGACTGGTTGGCTCTTAGCATGTTTGTAGAGTTCCTGTTGAGCATTACATGCTCAGCAGACACTTGGCCAGGAACCAGCTGGGAAGGCTGAGTCTGAAGAAGTTGTCCATTTATGGCCTGGACATGGTGAACTGAATTAGAATTAACAGACAAACTTGTAGGTATGAGAAACTGGTTTTGAGGTGCATGAGGCTGTCCCATAGGAGAATGGATAACAATACTACCTCCAGCATTGCTAACTGTCTGAGGTGTAACTGATTTTCTTGTATTTTGTTGCTGATTAACAATATTAACAGACATATGAGGACCAACTACTGAACTTTGAGGTGAGTTTGCAGAAGCAAATGGAATCCCTTGCTGTACATGATGTTGTTGTATTCCCAAGTTATTCACATTGTAAGCAGTCTGCTGACCCATCTGAACAGGCTTTGGTTGGATATTAATAGGAACTTTGTTAGAGTTTGGTGCCAAACCCCTTTGAATGATGATATTATGGACAGGCAGCGAAGTCTGAAAATTTGTGCTGTTAAATGGAACAGTTACGGGTTGTGCTACTGGACTTGAATTTGAGTTACTGAACAGCGAGTTCCCATTTGGAGTTTGTCTATGAACCAAGAGGCCACTGCTCATGTTTGCAGGTGTTTGCTGACCATTGCCTTTCAGTATGATCTGAGATCCATCGAGGTTATTGATGGTCATCATGGAAGGTTGATTACTAAATGAACCAATCAGCTGTATCTGCCCAGAACCACTAATCTGGCTGCTATTAGACAAATGCTGGCCAGGAACACTAATTCCGACATGTTGCATAAAGCCATGTTGCACACCGACTGTATTGCTTGCAAAAGATGCTCCAACAGGTTGCTGTACCACTTGAGTAACTCCTATAGGTTGCAACGTCTGACCTGAGTAATTAGAAACATTAGAAGCCTGAGTAAAGGATGCTGATGAAGAAGGATGAAGCTGAGCTTGTGCAAACTGTTGGCTAGAACCTACACTGGCATCCAAATATGCCTCTTCTGCCAAAGTCTGTTCAGTAATATTGGCCTCCTGCAAGGACTTCTGAAGAATATCAAAAGGCTGATCCTCAGTAAGATCAGGTAATGGAGAAGACACAAGTTCATCTTCAAGAAACTGAAGGCTACTGGACAGCTGCAGTCCATCACTAGGCCCCTCTCCAAGCTGACTGCTTACACCTTTTACAGACGACTTAGGATCAGTGTTCTGCAAAACAAGAAATAAATCACTTTCAGAAATTCCAGTATCTGCCTTGTTTCCTCATTAGTTATTTTTTCATGCAAGCAAACTTTCTACACAGAATTATACTCTTCCCATAGCATGTGCAGGGTGATGTTGACCCCATACAGCGAGCCAGCACAAACAGGTCATGGACATCCTGCTCACACCCTCAGACTGCTGGAGATGCTCCTCTCCCCTTCTCAAATCTCTCAATACACAGCACTTAGCTCTGCAGCTGCACTGTTTCAAGAGGACATGAAATGTTCTCTAAGTACCATTTTCCCTTCCTCAAGCTGAGCACTCCACTGGCAAATGGATAAAAGAAACGAGGAGTGAAAACACCTCCACTGTAATTCCATTTGGAGCAAGGCTTCAGTACAACAGTAGAAGTAGAGAAAAGGCAGGAGAGAGCTTTCCTTTCAAAAAAGGAAATAAATCCTTTTTGATTTCTATCAAATGAGATTCACCTCCAAAATCCTACCAGCATTTCTATAATCTCTTAGTGTAAACTAGTGACCATTTCATAAAGTTAAGGCATTATGCCAATTCCTTGTTTAAAAAAAATTTTAGAAACAAGGCAGTTAAGAAAAAAAAGTGTTACAGACTTCGTGGTTTAGGCTCATAAAACGATTACTGGGAACTATAAACATTGGAACTACTACAAATATTAAATGGCACCTTTAATGAAAAAATCCTTCAAATCCACATCCATAAACACTGTGATAAGGAAAATCAAAACCTATTTACTCTGGCCTACCATCAAGATTTTCCTAAAACAAAGTTCTGTCCAGAAACTCTAGACAACACAAGCATCAGGTTTCTGCAAACAGAATGACAAATTTAAGTGCATAATAATAGTCGCAATAGTTTTAAGTAAGGTAAAGTACATCTTACTGAATTGCAGGATCACTTCTCAGCTATTCAGAAGCAACAACCAGTTTTAGGTCAGGATAAATGGAAACTGTGGGTGTGCAATTATCAGTCACATTCATACTCAGAGCCTTCACTCCCTGAAGGTCATAGACACTTGTTTTCACCTCATGTAAACAATGTGAAGATGCTGCAAGCCATAATTATCACATGCAATGATGTCCCCACCCTAACTTCAGTTCCCCAAGCATATTTATTCTGAATTTTACTCCAATCTGTTTCTGAAACAACCTGTGTATTTTCTGAAACTTCAGTCATGTTTTAAAATATTAAAATATTTTTCTTAAGACTAGATACAGTATTTTCAAGTTACAACTACAAAACTACAGCAAACTTTAAACACTTATGTTAACAGAGGAATTAAACCACTGCTTAAATGTTTCAGTGTCTGAACCTCATGAACACCTGAACAAATCAGGTTCTCAACTGTACCTAGCTACCATCAGGCAAAGCAAAAAGGAATCACTAGCTGGACCATAATTAGGACTCTTAACTGTCAGGTTCCTGAGGAGAATTCCCTATTGCATCTCTAACTTGTCTCCAAGGACAATGACCAAACTGAAATTTTTTACATCTCTGTAACTTAAACAGTTCCACTAATACCATTCCAGTTAGTATTAACAATACAACTACTACTACTACCAATAATAACACTAATAAATACTATTACATGCAATCAAGATTAATAGCTTAAAACTCTCCCACTAGAACAGAGAATCCCAAGTTTCATTCCCTGCTCCCAGGACTATTTACCATCAGAAAACAATTTTATATGCAAAACCTGGAACCTTCCAAGTTAACATCTGAATCACTACTGTCCAGATTCAGAAAAGCCATGCAGAATACCATGCTAATTTCAAGAAGAAATCAAAGCCTCTGCAGCTTCATAAACCTGCTGATCAACAAGAATAGTCTTATTCTCACTGGCTCCATGAATATTCTGCTCTCTTATGCTGTCCTATTATACTGTAATAGGATAATGGAAGTCACCACCCAGTACAAGCCAGGTAACAGGGCAAGGGCTAGGGAACCCTCTCATGACAACTGCCACAGGAAACCAACTCAGAATCAGCAGAGACTGATCAGCAGACTCAATCAACTCAGGGAAGGTGGGGACAGGGGATGGGAGGCAGTGTAAGGGAGTGGGAAGGGTGGATAGTGCTTTCTTTTCCTTCAGTCAGCAGGAACTTCATCTTGCCTGTGTTAGGTGTTGGCTGAGCATGCTTACCAGCTGAGGCACTGAACCCTGGACACTGAGTTTGTAAACTCTGCCACTGAAAGGCATGAGACGGGCAGCAAGACAGTCAATCCTACTTCATGGTAGCAATTCTGAATATATACAAAGACAGAACTTTCAGTATCTTCAAAAACTCTAATGACAAAAACCTCAGAAGCATGTAACTTTTCAGATATCCCATTTTATGAGCAGGGACTGTTAAACCATCTGTTTATGGCAGCACTTGTTCCTTCCCAATGCACCGTAAGGATCTGTATTTGTGATCAAGTCATTCTTCACTTCTGTCAGCAAGGGGCTCTCATGGGAGGGAGGGGGGAAGAGAAGACTGCGTTGGTGTTCCTTATGAAGATATAAAAGGATGAGGAGAGAGCATGAGAGGAACAAGTGCTGAGAACTGAACTGTAGTATGTCATCCCAGGAACATACACCAGGAATCCCTGGTCCTCTGACCACCTGCTCTCTAGATTACCTATCCCCCCACTCTTACATATGAGAAAGCTCTTCGCTTTCACCAAGTATCTTTATTTCTTCCAATTGCTGCTCCCTATGCAACAAACCCACCTTGTCCAGAATCTCCCGCTGCCTCTCAAAATTACTCAAAGAAACTCAGTTTCTGAAAATACACCAGAAACACCTGACTCCTGCCTACCTAGTCATGCTTATCGGAAGGATGTCTACAAAGAGCAACTAGGAAGTCTAGGCTATGACAAATGCATGTCATATGTCACCCTTTCTCCCCCAAACCTGGTTTTTCTTAGGGTGAGTCCTCAAACCCCACCTCTGCCAGCGCTGTGTACAGGAAGCTGCTGTCTGCTAATGGCCAGCCTGGTCCAAAGTTGAAACCACTGATCTCCAGGAGCTGAAAATTGGGCATAGCTGTTACTGTTGGTACCCTACTCCCTCAGCATTATCTCAACCATCCTGTCTGCTTCTTCTACAATATTTAATAATGAAAGGAGAAGGACAGAACAAACACTTCCCATTACACTACCGTGCCTACAGGAAAGTCACTAGTTCTCCACACACAGATGAACAGTTTTCAGAATCTCTTCATGCCAATTATTTAAGGTCCCTACACGCCTACAAGTGTATCCATGTATCTGTTATGAACATGGGACAAACAGACAAGAGTCAAGATAACAGTACAATAAAAAGAGGAATTACTAAGAAAATCGTATTCTATGTATTCAAATAACTTAATTGTGGAATTAACAATTCAGTTGTTTTAAAAAACACACCAATGAAACCACAGAAATGTGCGTCTGAAGGGATCTCTAAGTCATCCAGTCCAATGCTCTACTCAAAGCATGGCTACCACCCACACTAGAGCACATCAGCCTTGAATTTATCACCAAGGACTGAGATTCCACAGCCTCACTGTGTAAACATGGTGAAGGGCTGCAATACACTCCAGGCAAGAAGGAACATTGAAGCCTTCTTGCAACACCTAATGAATTTAAAGCTACTTCTGTAACACTGAAGTTACAGGAAAGACACATTCTAAACTATCTCCTGAGGCTAAAGAAAAAAACACAAAAAGGGGGAAAAACCAACCCATCAATTAATTTTTTTTAAAATGGTCAGCTCAGAATGTACATAAAATAAGAAAGAAAAAGTCATTCTAACATAGACAGAAAACATATGAATGACTAACCTTCAAGGTCTATCTTTGAGCACTACTACACCTACAATCACTAAAGTCATGAGTGCAGTTTACTGGAGAGAGTCATACCAAGGGAGCATTTCCATTGCTCAGCAAGCTGGTTTACATATTTACAAAATACACCTCAACAATACAGTATTTTTCAATTAATTCCCCACTGCAATACTTAAAATACTAAGAGCACAAGACAGGTTCTATGTTAGTATTCAGAATTTTCACATGAAAAAAGTTGAAACCCACATCTACTTCATTCAGTTTTATAAAAGCCAAGTAAAGCCATACAGAAGCATGCAATCTCAATACTAATGTAATTTATCTGCTGACCACTTACATTGGAGTTGGCGAAAATTGAATTTGAGTTGGCTACAGAATATTCTGCATTAGTCAAGTCTTCATTGCTCTGGTAAAAGACAAAAATCATGTTTAGAAATAATATACTCAATGAAGCTTATCTATGTCTAATACACAGCAATGCTACTTACCGATTTACTACTAGGTCCATGTAGAAAGTAATTCAGCGCTTGTGGGTCCCTTAAGGGAGAAAAAAAAATAAAGAAGTTAACACTTTTTGGAAGTCCTTTCTACTAGTGAAGCTAATTGAACTAAGTCACATACTGTACTCATATAAACCAGGTTTCTAGTAAAAACACATCTTTCATTGAGTCCAATACAAAGCTGAAAGTTTATATCATCTGGGCATCTGTGTTTCTGTATCAGCACAACTTCCAGATGCTGATCATATCTGCTGCCATTATAACAAGGCATTTCAAGCAATAAGCTATGTTGATCACAACATTTTAGTTGCACTCTACTGTATTTCCCTTTATAAGGGTGTTACTCATATTCTCTTACAACACGTGGTATTTTATAACAGCACACAGTACAAAACCTAAGGAATATACTACCACAAATAATGTGAGAACTAAAAGAGGTACCACCTCTTCTATAGCTAAACTATAATGCCTTGTTTAGCTAGCATCTAATAATAGGGTATTTACAAACCTGATTCTTTGACATGTTTTCTGTCACCTTTAACACAAGTTAGTAAAAATTTATGATTGCCAGAGTAACAGTCCCCTCATGAAGAAAAAGTGGCACCATTTCCAAGTGAAATCAACCATAGGAATAATTGACTAAATATTATGAATTTCAGTGTATTTAATTAATTTAGTACCAGCACTAAATAAAACTCATATTAAAAATGTAGTCTGAATGAGTGAAAGTGTCAGAAATTCAAACAAATACATTAACTTAACTGTATGTATAGACCAAGTAAAAAAGAATAAAAGGCTGTGTTACGTGGGATTATTCTAATGGAACAATTATACAGTGTTTCCCTTAGCATAAAGAGTAAACTGACATGGATTTCTTTGATTTTTAAAATATGTTTATTGATTAACAAGTAATAATAAAACATTTTTTAAAAGCAGGAGATTCTCATGTAAAAAAGCAGTAATTAAAAATGTCTCCTTCTTGCTTGATGGTCCTAGAAAATAAAGAGGCATAAAGTTAAAGATCTTTCAGGTTCACAACTACTCTTCTAAAAGGACAAACACACCTCTACTCCTCTTTTTTTCTTTTAAAAAACAAACTCTGTTCAGGACTTTACAAAAGACATGTTAGGCAGTACTTCACAGGGACTTTATGGTACTATTATGCTTACAATATTGAAGTGGTTACACATATTTTAAAATAAAAATGTCGTTTTCATAGTAGATTCCACTGAATTTCAAAAATTAAGGAGCACAGAACTCATGATCTCATATAGGGTTCTATCATGCTCATGAATTTTATCACTGAAATAACTGGGCCATTTAATACTAATTACCCTCACTGTCTTTCAATTGTGCAAAATGCAATTAAAAATTAAGAACACTTCATCATCTTAAATATTGTGTTTAGTAAGGAAGGAATTCTAAAAGGCACTTACCAAATCACAGATCAGATGAAAAAAAAAATTGTTTTCGAGTCTTCTAGATGCTTAAGACAATAATTGCTGCCAGCAGCAAGAAGGACACTAATTTTTCACACAAACACTCATCTGTATAGAGAGCACTTCATTTTCTGGACCACCTGTGATCTTGTACCAGGATCCTCATGATTTCTGCTCATGACAGAGCTCTTAATTGTCCTGTCATCATCGTTATGTTCCAAGCAGGAAGTGTTCTCATATGGCCACAATCAGCAACCTCGTACAACAGTTACTTCACAGAACGTAACTGAGCCTTTACTGACACTGCTTTAGCTACAGCATCCAGAGCAACCCTCAAACTGCAGCAGCCACTGTGGGGATGTTTTGGTTTTTCTGAACTTAAAGCTCTCACTGGTTTCACTGGAAGTTTTCAGGTGTGGGAGAAAGGTAAAAAGCCTATTTATTTCCTACATTAAAACAGTAAAAAATTCTTGCGTGAACTGGGAATGATCTTTTAACAGCTGGTGTGAGACTAATTTCTAGCAGAGTATGAACAAAGTTTTGTGCATGAAAAGCTCAATTCTCTTCCTGTGTCTTCTATGCATTTATAGCATATTATCTGTTCTTTAATACTGACACAGATGGTAGCCAAAGGAAGGCAACTTGTCACATATACAATCCACACAAAACTTGCTCAGGCTTCAGCTATCCTAATTATTTTTGGAGACTGCCATATACCATTATAAAACTCCATATAAATCTGTTATGGAAATAAGGGCAAGGGGGGCAAACAAAAACCCCAACAACCCACATGATCATTCAAAATCACTGATTTTATTAAAATCAAGTATCTTTGACCAAAATGCTGGTACATTCTTGTTTGTTGTGAATACAAAACAGTACAGAGCTCTTCTTTTTTTCTAACATTTAGATGCAAATGTGTATTATTAGTAGAAATGAAATCTCTAAGTATTTATAATTAAGAAAAAAAAAATTTACTTTTCCCTTAAAATGTAAGCATAGTAATAATAAATTATCTAGTTCCACTACTCAAGAAAATTGAGATCTTTCGGGTTTGATAAAAAGAGTTATTTGCAGTGAAGTTTGTAGTAACATCTCTAGTAACATGCATCAACACTGATGTGATATTACCACTACCTGAGAAGAGAATCCATTCTCCATGAACACACATTTCCTGAGGAGAATGTCAGCAAGTGGACTGTCAGCTAGTAACCACCGGGACTCAAGGCTTTGCAATCCACACAGCCCAACGTGGAAGAAGTGAAGCATGTCTGCTCATTTCATTGCAAGTCACCTCATCTTTAGACAATACTGAGATAGAATCACTTTCTAGAAGATGATTTTGCAAAATTATTATTCCCAACTTTTCTGCAATAATTACTTATGGAAAACTTACCCAATAAGATCAAGGAGACAGGATTCATCATCGTCATCATCCATGACAACTAGAAAAAAGAAGGAGAGGATGGATATTTGGTATGTATCACACTGAAGTTTGTTTTCAACAACAAAACCAATTTAGAATATTTCAGATTCTTTTATTAAACAGTTTATGAAGTTGACAGTTGTCTACTCTTGACAAAGTTCTTAAGTAGACCTGCAACTTCTATACATGTCTGCTGATTTATCTCAAATATCAACACTGAATGCAATCTAAGACTCCAATTAAAATGCTTCTACAGGAATTTATTCCCAGCTAATCCCAGTGAGGGAATAACCAAACACTACAGAACATACAAAGGCTGTTACAAATTAGTGGCTGTAACACTGAGCAGCTGAAAAGGTAAATAAACTCAGGTCAGTGTCATGAGGATGCTGCTACAGTCTAGAACCAAAACTATAGCCATGACTAAAGCCAAAACTGAAGACATGACTAAGCATTAAAAGAAACACTATTTCCTAACAGACCTTTCTTAGCAATAGCTCAGTGACAATGTGGCCACTTCCAGTTTCTCCTCAGCAATATTCAGAACTTCAGTACTTAAACTTTATTTAATAGTACAGAGTTCTGACAGTCCTTTTAAGACTGGGTAGGGAGGGAATTTATGTGCACGGCCCAAGCTGAGGGCAACTATCCAGTGTAGAGCATTTTTAGCCTCACAGTGTCTCGACCACCAACTCCCTCACACACTGCCTACCCCATCAGGTACTCCTGCACCAAAAACACTCTCACACTCACTCTCCCCTCCAACTACTGTTCCTTCAAAGCTTCAGTTTGCATATTCTGGGCTTTCCTGTTCATCATAACTCTCAGAATATCATCTCCCTTGTCCTTGTCAGTAACTCTCAGGACTATCCCAACTAATCCACCAGTTCAATTATCAACTGATGTTAGCATTTCCAAAACTTCTTGGTACCCTGCTTCCTTTAAGTTATCCAATCTCATCTTTACAGTATTTTCTAATCACATCAAGTTGATCATTGCATTCCATGCTTGTTTTTTTCTCAACTTCCCTTAAAAATTGTGCTGTCATACGTATCACTCAAATGTTTTAACACTGCTCTCTTACTTCTTGCCAAATAGAAACTTACTCTCCCTGACCAGAGGTCCACATGAATCATTCCTCATCTAGATCCCCATAATGATTAAAACAGTGAAGAGGCTGAAGCACCTGCTATACCAGAGGCTGAGAGCACCAGGACTGTTCTGCCTGAGGAACAGAAAAGTGTGGGGGAATCTTTATCTTGTGTATTAATACTTGGTGTGAGGGTGTTAAGAGTACTGAGCCAAACGTTTTTAAGTGGTATCCAGTGAGTGAACAAGAGGCAAGGGGCACAATTCAAAACAAAATAAACCAAAAAGTCCATGTAGGCAAAAGAAAAAACTTTTCTTTTATAAAATTCTGAGGTTAGCCGAATACTGGCCCAAATTTTTCAGCAAGGTAATGGAGTCTCCATCCTTGGATACCCAGAACGCAGTTGGACCAACAGCCTTGACCTGCCTGCTCTGACCCTGAGCAGCCTGCTCTGGTAGAGCCTCCTCTGAGCAGGACAGGGGTAACATCATCTCCAGATATTCATTTCCACCTTGGCTGTCCTGTGATTCTGTAACCTCTTTCCTGAAATTTTCTATACTCCACTGGTTCTGAAAATAGCTTATACTGTAAACTAGCAGAGGGTACGGTGTCCTCTATACTGCACAGCCTTATTCAGATTTTTTCTTTCTCTATGCTTTAGTTTACAGTGAGGGTGAAGCAGAAATGGACCATATGTCAGTAGAAGGATTATTCAGTATCACCTCTCTGGGAGAACAGGAAAACAAAGCACAGCCATGGAGAATTAACTCAATGTTTACAAAAATCAGCATTCATGAGGTGATCATACACCTTAAGAAAAGCAATTTCTCCCACAACTCAGTATTCCATCTGCTTACTCTTGCATAGAGCCACCAGCTTGAACACTGATATTGCAGTTTAATACTAAGCAAGTGGCATGACATAGAATGATGCCATGAAATTTAAATGTAAACATGTATTACTCTATGCAATTAGAATTCTGCTTTAATTGTACAGATAGTACTACCTACAGAAAGCTGTTATTTCATCTAACTGCTGAAAGCATATCCGTGTCTTAATAACACGGTTCCAAAGTCTCCTAGCTAACCAAAAGCAAAAATTTATCAAAAGTCAAAATTATCTTTGTTTTCACACTACAGACCTACTTTTGCATATCCCAACCTATGTGTCTATGAGCAGCATTATTGTGTCTACTGACAGCATTCTTGAAACACAGTAAAATGTCTTTTCTTTACATAACCAAATATTCTCTGTGATTTTATTATAAGAAGGGTTCACCACTAGCAGAAGAGACAACACAGAACTCTGTTCAATTAATACTCCTGGAGGTATTAAAACACCTGACGCAAATTAAGATAAATTTGTTAAGTTCACTGAACTCTTCAAAACGTGCATAAAATTATCAGAAGGAAAATAAGATGCATGAAAACACTGATGTGAGAAAACCCTAATGGTAATACATAATCTTCACCATTACATCCTTTACCTGAACATACACTTGGCTTTATTAGATAAACGTGATACAAGAAAACTCTATGCAACATACTGTAAACTCCTACCAGTTTAAGGCAGGTAATAACCCCCAAAGAAAACAGCTGCATTTTTTATAAACACCAAAAATCCCAACCAGTTCCCTCCAGAAGTGCACCTTCTAAATAAGCTTTAACAACATATTTTTTCAGCACTAGCAGAATTCTGTCACACATGAAAAAGAAATATGTCACCATCTCATTTTTTAAGGCTGGTTTACCAAAGAGCTCACCTGTGTAAAACCAACACCAAGCTGTTATACAGCTGATCAGTGCTCCATCACAGCACCACTTAACCACACACAGCTCTGCTACATTCAAAAGTTGTTTCAATAAGCATTCACTGCCTAAGGGGCTCCATGCTCACACACCTCAAAAACTGCAAAAACACAATGACTGATCACTGCCATCTCAATATCCCCACAGACACGTGTAAGCAATACTGCACTAACAGGATGCTGCATGGTAGTGCTTTGTGAAGTACCACTGCAGCAACGTGCAATTTAAACAGACTCACAGGGGTATGTGGTCTGTGAAAGAACCATCAAGATCACAGCCAAGTCATAAACCTACCTATTTAGACCCAATTCTGTTCCTATTTCACCACACATACCCAGGATGGACACAGCCACATAACTGCATGTTGTGGTTTAACCTGGCAGGGAGCTGAGCACCACATAGCCACTTGCTCGTTCACCCAAGTGGAACAGGGGAGAGAATCAGGAAAAAAAAGGTAGAACTTGAGATAAAGACAGCTTAATGTGACAGAAAAAGAAAGGGAAAATAATAGCCATGATAAAAGGATATTCAAAAGAAGTGATGTACAATGCAACTGCTCACCACCTGATGACTGATGCCTAGCTCAATCCAAGTAATGGGCCATCACCTCTGGCCACTTCCCTCCAGTTTTATTGTTCCACATGATGCCATATGGTATGGGATATATCCCTTTGATTAGCTGGGGTCAGCTCTGCTGGCTGTTTCCCCTCCCAGCTTCTTTCACACCTCCAGTCTCCTCACCAGTGGGGAGCTATGAGAAGCTGAAGTCCTTGACTTGGTGCAAACACTGCTCAGCAACAACCAAAACATCAGTGTGTTATCAACACTATTCTCATCCTAAATCCAAAACACAGCTACTAGAAAGAAAATTAACTCTACCCCAGTCAAAACCAGGACAATATCCACCCTTTATTCTACACCAACCTCATCATGCCCATGTCCCACACTTTCCAGTGCATCCCAAATAATCACAACCACCTTTCCCTCTGTTGATACATATGCAGACAGAAAGGCCCATATGGGCCATCCGTCTAAGATGTCCATTGAGTTAATTTAGTCCAGGACTTCGGGCTCCAGCTGTCATATCAGTCCTTCAAAGTGAAAGAGATGATATGTGGTGTTGGAATTATTACATGCCTAAGTTTGGTTCCATCACTGTTGTGCTTGTCTGGTTCTATCATCACTGCACGTTGCTCAGTTTCATCAGCACTCATTCTTCATTAATCTGAGTAATTCTTACTGCAATACCATTGAAAAAAGCAACCAGAGTAGTAATGAAATACAGTATTATACAGCAATTAACATCATCATTGGTTATTCTCACCCAAAATCAAATCCCCTTGAGTACACATTGGACTTCCCCATCCTTCTGCATTACCCACTAAGCACACCCACGTCCTTGAGCCCATAGATGGGTTTGCCTTTGCCCAAGACAGGAACAACCCAGACTGCCCTCTACAACATAATTTCCTACGTGCACTATAGGAACTTTATCCCCTTCTACAGTATATGAAAGTTTTGAATGGGCAGGGCCAGCTCATTTAGCAGATCCCTAGCGTTAACTGATCAGATGGCTTTTGCTAAATGAATATCCCAATGTCTGAATGTCCCAGTACCTCTTGCCCCCAGAGTGGCCTTTAACAGTCCATTGTATTGTTTGATTTTCCCAGAGGCTGATGCAAAGATGATTACATCCAACTCTTTGGACTAGGTGTCTATGACGTTGTTGAGGAAGTGAGTCCTGTATCTTCTGTGGCTTTGATCTGCCAAATCCAGAGTCCCATAAACCTGGTACTCAAACCTGGTAGTCCCCTTCCTTCACCCAGCTGGAGGCAGGACCCCTCTAGTCATAAATATTGGACACAGTATTTATTACTACTTGCAAATACGAAGAAGCCCCCTCACTGGTGGGGCAGTACAAGAAGCTGAAAAGGCCTTGGCTTAGCGCAAGCACTGCTATGCAACAACTAAAACATCAGTGTGTTAGTCTCATCCTAAAGTCAAAACACAGCACTGTACCAGCCACTGGGAAGAAAATCAACTCTATCCCAGCTGAAACCAGGACATCGCAGGTTTAAATCTTTTTAACTGATGCCTATTTTCAACAAGGATTACCAAACGATTAGTGCCCTGTTAATTTCAGGAGAGCAACAGAGGCAGCAGTGAATAATCAAAGTACCTGCACACCCAAAAGCAAATTCACCCTAAAGTAGTCATTCCGTCTACTTCAAAAAGAGGAATTTGACCAACAGATGACCTTGACACAGATGTTCATTTAAAACTGTGTTAACAAAAGCATGCCTGTCCTGTGGAATTTTCCTAAAGCATTTTCTACAGCACAAGTGACAGAAAAGTTTGTCACTTTTCTTGAAAACTATCTTTTCTGGTTTTCTGTCCTCCTCACTGTTAACATACAGTGGCCAAAGTGATGTATGAAATGGGTATAAACTATATTAAGCCAGGAGAGTTTGAAATAAAACTTGCCACAATGAGTGGAGTTATCAGTTATGAAGCCTAGTACAGTGGTCTTCAAAGTGTGCAAGACAATCCAGTGGGGTTCAAGAAGAAAATATTAAAACTTCAGTAGTACGTGAAGTTTTAATATACACACATATACTTGTGTATGTAAGTAAATACACATATAATGGAGGTGCATGCTCAAAAATCTTACCAATAGGAGTGTGCAATCAAAAACATAGACCCTTAAACATTGACTCACTTCTATATTTGAATCAGTCTTCGGAGATTTCAGCCAGTGGAGGCTCTAGGTGAGGCTTGGCTGGGCCATTGGGGCTCATCAATGCATTCAGGGCCCTGCCAAGAGCCCACGCTAGAGACAGCTGGGGAAAATACAGCTTGGGAAGAGTCACACAACTTGCTGGAGCACTGTTACAAAGCAGCCTAACAAATATCTAATTATCAATACTGGTCTACAGTCTCTTTTAAAAAAAGCCACAAAAAATCTGCTTAAAAGTAGGCCAAACTCAGCGCTGCTGGTGCATCCAACTAATTTACAAAGGGCAATCCTCACTAATTAGTCACAACCCAGCACAGATATTCCCTGTAGCTTGTTAGCAAAGCCCCTACTGTTTTATTTCATATCTCTGCTACCACAATGGTGAATATAGCATAGATTTCAACCTGGATCACATGTACTTGTGCAAGAAGCCCTGCCTGTCCCTTTTGGGAAATAACCAGAGTGCCCTTTATCACAAGCTCCCAAACAGAATATGAGAGAAGCTGAAAGTAATAAAACTAACAAGGAAATCCCAGCTATGCAAGCCAATCCTCTGGGAGACTCTTATTACTTGGCCTTAAAGCCTCTGCCTTCATTTCAACACTCTGACCCAGTACAGAGCAAAGAGCAACAAAAGATGAATAGAGCAGTCCTGCCCTCCTCTTATCCACTTTCCCTGGGTCAGCTCAAGGCTTTGAAGAGTCATCTGGAACAAAAAACGTGATCTGATAAAATACATTGATCTGTTTCGACCTCAGATGAGCTTCTTGATCAGTTCTGCCTTGCCACAGGGCTACAGCAGTGCTAGTGCCAGCACAAGAGAGGGAGTAAGAATGAGGTAGACGGGTAGTTGAACACGGGGGAAGGGAGCAGTGGTTCAGTCAGCTTAAAGCACACGTGGGGCTGTAGCACACACGTGAATACAACCACCGCCCTCACATTAGCACAGTGCAGGCCGCGGTCCAGTGGAGTGATTATTCCCTTTCTATCAGCACTTGTGAGCTCCCAGCTGAAATCTCTGGCTTTTACACACACACACAGCTCTTCAAAGAAATACAAAAGACCGTGAAGGAGTCCAAGAGAGTGCAAGTAAAAACCTGTGGTCACGTGAAGGAACTGCCTTTCTTCAGCCTGGACAACAGAAGGCAAACCCAGGTGCTACCTGCAGCCTGCTAAAAGGGACGCTGGGATGAGCCAAGCAGGTCCCTTCTCATCTACACACAGCGAGACACGAAGCAAGGGCCAAAACATGTAACACAGAAAATCCCAACCATGCAAGGAAAAACATTCGCTAACAAGAATGTTCAAGCAAGAGGGTGGAATCACCCTCTTTGGAAATTTTCAAAACTCAAATGACCAACTGACCAACTCACTCAAAACTCACTGACCAACCTGTTCTAACGGTGCAGCTTTTTCTGCTTACAGCAAGGGGTAGGGCCAGGTAACCCCTAGTGGTCCTTACCAGCCTCAATTTTTAACCAACATGCTACACAATCCACAGTATCATGTAATACACACAGGGTCTACAACCTGCAGTGTCATTAAAACTAGATTTGCCCGGAGGCAGTCCAACTATTCACATATGCTTCATATAGTGTATGTATTCTAAGAGCTGTAAGCACTGGATTTTAAATTTACTCAAGTTATATTCAAGCTTGCCACAAAAAAATTATTTTCCTTTCTCAAAGTCACTTATAATTTCATACAGCCTTAACAGGTCACTTCAGATATAAAGCAATAAACCACTGTTTTCACTTTATGTAAAAAGCTCAAGCTAATGCATAGCTTAGAAGAGCAACACTTAGAGCAATCATTTCCAAAAGGTGTGATATAATCAGTATCAAAACCAGGTAAGTAACACATAAATAAATTTATCTGCAAAACTGTTGGAAAAATCTAGACTTAAAAGTTTTGTGCAAATACATGGGATCAATCCCTGACTGGCAGTATGACTCCTGAGAGTGAACACCGACCTTTGGAAATCGATGCTTTAGAGCAAGGTAATGACTGCTGTAGCTAAACCTTTATAATGGGAGATAATCAAACTTGCCCACAGTAACATACACAGTGCCTGAAGCAATTACTGTTGGACTTATGACATACGCCCACTAATCCTCACAACTTCAAAATGACTTCGTATACATCCTGTCAGCAGGAATTCTGACAAGATCTCTCTCATGCTTTATAACGAACCTGTCCAATCAAATTTTCTGAATTGTTCTGCTGCTCTACCTTTCTCCATTCAGAATTTTAATCTACAATCCCAACGGTAAATAGTAACTTCACTATGGAATATCTGAAGAAACACACTGCCACTGGAACAACAGTCACCAGAACAACAAAACCAGAACGAATCAGTTACCGCAACAGTCACTGCAGAGAATGGTACTGGCTGTGAACTGAGTGTGCTACATCAAATTGGCGGCATTTTCATCCCTCACAACCTTTCTGAGCACGGATGTAAGATAACTCTATTAACCCAATCCATCCCTTGCTAAATTACATAAAGGGATTGCAGCAGCATTAAGTGACTCCATGCTGATGCAGAGGTCAAACACCCAGAACTGAAGTCCTTCCCTCACACAAATTTCCACCACAACTCCCATTAATTTCCACTGTGGTAGTATTTTGCTCAGTGTGCTTCTGAATTAGGGGAAAAAAACCTGAGCCGTTTTATCACCCATTGGGTAACATATCTTAGCAGTGTGCACTTGAGGTTGCTAAGGTGCTGTAACCACTGCCTGCCTTACCCTGCCAGTTCTCTCTCACGTTCCTATCCAACAGGCAGCCTCGGATTCAGTGAAGGGAACTCCTACACAGGAACAATCAGACCTCATTTGCATTCTCTGCAACACAGAAGTGTAAGAAAGGAGCATGAACTCAAACCCTTATTACCATACAGTTTATTCTTAAATTTCAAGCCAATACTACTTTCAAGCAATCCAGTATCTTGCAAAGTGAATTTCAGATTCTTGTAAGTAACCAAGACTGTTATCTCATAATCAACTTAAGAGCTGCTCACCATGTCAAGCCCTTTGTTTTCAAGAAATTGATTTCTATGTGAGTGGAATACAAAAATTGATATTAAGAGATATTTCCACCTCCCCCTCTCATTACTGTAAAAAAATCATGCTGCACAGTACTCAGTGGAAAAGAGGTAAATATTGAAAAATTTATTGCAAACTAAAATCTCACTCAAAAGTCATACTTTTCCAAAACCTGTCATTTCAGGACAACAGGAGTAAGGAAACAAAAATTTTAAAATGCACTCTGTAAAACACAAGGCCTTAACTACTCACTTATAAACTATGCTGTACTTATATTCTACAATATGGAATTACTCCTTATGAGTATTTTCTTTTCTAGAGTAATCAAAAAAAGCAACTACTACACTATTGCAAAATCTACCAGGAACTGTGCTCAAAAAACAGTTAACAAGGTAAGAAATTTGGGATTCTAACCTATTACCATAGTGCATTATGCATGCATTAACTTTCTAAATACAGAAAAATATGTTTTCATTCCGAGAATTTAAACTTGCATAGTACCTTTAAGATGAATTTACAATGTTTGAAATTAGCTGTGGAACTGAATTTAATCATCAATATTTCAAAGACATCTGTATGCACCAAAGTATCAGAAGAAATTGGTAATTTTTAAATATTCAAAAGAATTATGAAAAACCTTTCTTAAAAAAAACTACTCTAACAAAATAGAAACTGTTCAGGAATCAGAAAAAAGAGCAACAAGAAAAGAGACACAAAAGTGCTCCCTCTCATGAATTTCTAGGCACAACATTCTATTATGCGTCTTCATGGTTTTTAAGATCTGGCGGCTGAACACCTAAGGGAACAAGCAGGATCCTTATACAATTGTGAAATACCAGCTCCACACACAAAAGGAAATAAAAACCATGTACTAAAACACAGATAACCTACAAAAGGCTGTTTATCTAACTCTTACATTTTCTTTCCCTTTTGTATGCCATTAAAAAAATACTGATTTGAGTTTGCCAAATGTGGTAACTTATCACACTTCCAAAAACTACAGTGATATTTTAGTATGTTCAGAAACAAAAAGGAAATGTGCAGTTCAACTAACAGTATGTATGATAGTAAAGGCTGAACAGCTGCAGTCAACACATCAAGTACACATGTGAATGCCCAGTGTAGCTGTCTACAGTCTGGTTTCCCTCAGACACACATGTTCAGCACAGAATTTCTAATTTATTCAACACGCTCTTCTTCCTACTGCATCCAGAGCTCTCGGCAATATCAAAATCTTGAAAAGACTTTCATCAGGAAACAGATTTTTTTTAAACCACACAGAGAAAATCCAGAGTAACGTCAGCCTGGAAGTCAGGATGCTTCCCTATCCCATGGGACTTCCCAGGCTAAAGGCTGGGCTCAGACCTTTCCCCCAGCAGTGACTATCCTCACCACTATACTATGGCCTATTTTGGGCTCTGTCTTCCAAGCTGCTCCACCGCACACACCACTCCACCACACACACAATTCCTCAGGAATTTCAGTATTCATAGAACATTGTGAAAGGTCCAGGTTTCATCCCGAAAGAGACAAAGGAGGCATGACCTCAATAGTTCCTTAGGAAGGAAACATTCACCTGCCCAAAAGATACGAGATGCTCTTAAGCATTTCTACAAACAACTGTATCCAATAGTGCAGACTGTTAGCATATGTCATTGGTGCAAAACAATACTTCAAGGAATGTTGAGTCAGTCCCTCAGGTGTTTGTACCGTGTTTCTATTAGAGAATACTCGGGTTTCATAATTGTCATTCTGTGTGTACAGTTTTCAAAGACTCTGAAAAAGTATTCTGCAGTCCCATAACTTCTTTATGAACTGATAATTTCTCAGTTGATTTATAAACCAATGCCCAATTAATACTTTTTCATTGCCGCTCTAGTCCATACTAGTTTAAAAACCAAACCTTGCCACAAGCATGGTTCCCATGAGCTAGTATCAGCTAACAACTGCCAATTAATTATCTGAACAGCCATTTATATTCCTTTCAGTCAGTATGTTTGGGAAATCTACTGAAACTTGAATCGGATGAATTGACAGATTTGTAGTCCATATCAACACCCCAGAATCCCAGCTGAAATTCCTCCATGCCACCCATCCTGTCCTTCTTGAAACCAATGCCTTGCTGAAGACCAATGGAGATTTTACCACCTATTTCAGTGGAGCTGAGATAATTTCTGTAGTTGATTTATCTCAATAAATTCAAGCTTCAACACCAGATCTTGAAATTCCATGCTTGGATCAAGTTCACAGTAAACTACTGCAAGTTCCACCTGAGACAAGGCATAAGATCAGACTTTACAAAAATAATCAATCATTCTCTTGCAATAAAGTCACATCTTTCTCATCAGACCTCCCCTCTCTTCACTTCACCACCCATTTCTTAATACCTTCAATAAGACAAAGGTTACTGTGTTACATTTTTACAGTGATTCTACCTGCTTTCTTTCTATTTCTTTTGGTAAGGATTCCCTTAGCTCTAGAACATTTTAAAACTACTGCAAGAAAAGAAAGGAATAAAAAAAACACTTGATAGTCTCTTTGTCCTGGTTAATGGTGGTAATTTTTGTCTAAAACCTCAACAATTCTCAAATAAAGCAAAAATAATAATGACAGAGTAGTTGGGGGTTTTTTCCACAACGAACGCAGGAAAAAATTAACACTTGAAAATAAAGATACACATATTCATTTAACTATGTAATGACCTTAAAAAAAAACTCAGTGCAGGCTAGTGCTTATGCATTTAGTTGGTGTAACAAGGGCCTTCCCAAAACTGCTCATTCTGACTTTCAAACCAAAAAAGTGACAGGTCACAATGAAAGTTATAACAGTTTATTATTGTCACTGCTTTCCCTCTGCCATAAGAAAGAAAAACACACTTGTTTTTGTAGACAATCCCCATGTCTATGCTGGCCCGGGTATATGACAATAAAAAACCTTTCAAGTACAGATGCAGCTTATTCCAGCAGAACCACTGTAAGGAATTCTGCCAACTCTCTGAACAGAGTGACTACATTATCAAAGAGGCTTTTAGGCCTGCTCTGTAGCCACTGCTTTGACAGGAATGACACACTTTGACGCTCTTGCTGCTACATCTACCCTAAAAAGCACCAGCCATTAGATTTACCACAAGCTTAATGCAGCATAAAGAGGCACGATCATTGACCATTAGAGCCTCACTGTGAAACCGAACTGCAGTTATGCAGATACAGCTTCTCTGGAACCCCTGTGGAAGTACAGCAGCAAAACTCTGGAAAGACAGCAGGCAGCATACTCAGGCATCCATGACTGCAAAGCCCTTCAGCTCTAGACTACTGTCTTACTTCTGCCACAAATTGTCTTCACGAATACAGAAAGGGACCTCGGAAGCAACTGGAAATGCAGCTTATACTAGCACGACTTTGAGGATTTCCTCTCAGTACAATTAAACTAAATACATAAACTGTACTGGAAAAGGACACTTGAAGGAGCAGGGGCAGGAAAGCTGCACATCCATAAGGTAATATTAATACTTAGCTACAGTAGAACCATCTCTGTAGCACTGACCTCAACTGAGTCCACACGTTTAGCGAGAGCATTTTAAACTCGAGAATAAAGGTATCACATACAAAGCAAGCACTCAAAGTATGAACAAAATAAGCACACACCTGAACACACGAGTATCGCACCAGTGAGAAAGCCATGGTGTATCAATGGAAGCACAACCAGCTACTGTATCAACAGGGTGAGCTTCGCACCCCTCCAGCAATGTAAACAAGCAATACCCAATGCAAAGTGCTGCTAGCAACTACAACGACAAGCTTTTAAGCTCAGACAGACAATAACAAATCTAAAAAGAACAGGTCTGGTATATTTAAGTACTACCCAACAAAGATCTCAACTCAAGGTGAGACTACACTGTGCTTTACTGCAAGGAGGCCAGTGTACAGATTATATATAGTCATCTGGCAAGTATACGGCCCTGAGAGAATAAAAACCGGTCAATTTTATCCCATTTCTGCCATTTCTTCACTATTTTCATAAATTAATGAAAAAAAACACAATATTCCAGACATTAGGACATAATAAAGAAATTTTATTATACAAAAGTACACTACCATTTAAAAAATTCCATTATCTTGATCCCAAGATTCCTGTTAACGAAAATTAGCACTTCAAGAAGCAGTGGCTTCAATGAGGTAAGATATCTGAAATATGTGAACAAATACTGTAGTCCACACTCAAAATATCAGTAAACAATTAAAGTTTTATAACTGGTGTGCTTTTTCAAAGCTAAAATGTTAACAAGTTTAACCCCACGAAAGTCTTTAGAAAAGACAGTTTATATACAGACATTTTTTTAGTATATTCCAAGCAATGAGTGCATGTAGTTCACAGAAACGTTGTTTAAAACCCCTCCACTTCAACGGGCAAAAGATTTAAACAGCCTTAAAATTATTCCTGAATTTTAAAAAAATCTCCTACTTCCATCAGGAATGAGCAGCAATGGGAATGGGGAAGCCCTCCTCTGATGTGTCAAAAAACATAAACCCAAGAACTACACAAGCATTCCACATTCTTCTAGCAAGCACAGCGTAAGTTGGTCTGGCAGCACACTTTGCTCTTCCCAGGTACAGGTGATGGCATGAAACGCAAACCTCATGAGCTTTGAGCAGATCGTATAGAAATGTTAAACCAAAGGTGGTTTTGGGAAAAAAAAAAATGTCTTTTCAGAGCTCTTCCTAAAAACAGCACCAAAACAGGACTTATATTAAGTTGGAGCTGCCAAATGAAGTAATTTGGAAAAGACAGCTTCCTCCAAGACATAAATGGGCGATAAAAACTTGAAAATATGCTAGTCCCTCCCCCCGCCAAAAACTTACGAAGACAGTAACAGCAACAAAATGGGCAACCTATCCATCAAAAAATTACCTATGCTTTTATTTTTGCAAGCAGTTTTAAAGGTACTGAAGCCTTTTCAATGGAGAATACTGTGTCTTATACACTACACTGGGTAATTTTTTACAGGGGGATTTCTTTTTTAGTGTCATGTTTTATTTTTTTGGTCATCGTTCAGAACAAGATGTTCTTACGAATCTTTTTTTCAATTACTCTACTCCGAATGACAAGGAACACGTATTTCAGAGGTAAGAAAACAAGCTTTTAAGGGCTTTTGGCAGGCTTGAAGCTGCACGCAGGGGCCCCTGTGAGCCAAGCCTGTTTAACACCCCCCCGCCCCGCTCACGACGGTGACCAAGTACTACGAAAGGAGTGTGGGGTACGGGAGAGAAGCAAGGCTTTTAGGATTTCGCGGAGAGGCTCCCAAAGCCCAAAACAGGCACGCTTCCCAGACAAGACACAAAAATACGGCCCGAGCTGGGCGCGACGGCACCGCCCCACACGGCGCGGCGACAGCAGAAAGGACCTTAAAATGGCGCCCGTGGGGGAGGAGAGCGGGTGAAACTGCGCAACAAACGCTGGCAGGGAGCCAGGCAGCGCCATCTTCCCGCCGCCCCGCCAGCCGGGGCTGCCTGCCCGCCGAGCCCGGGCACGGCCGGGGCCGCTCTCCGCTCCCCCCTCTCCGCTGCAGCCCCTCGGCCACCCCGCGCTGCCGAGCCCGCGGAAGGGCAGGAGCGGGGAGCAGGCAATGGCGAAAGGCAGAGGCCTCCACATCTCCTTCCTCCCCACAGCGATTAGGAACAGTTCTAAGTAAATATAAACGTGCTCCCTATACGTCGTTCGATTTTGCCCCGTTTTTAATATCCCTATACCCGTTTTCTGCCATCATCTATAACTGAATTTTGCAATTAATACCAGAAAGCAAAATATAATTTATATACTGAATACCGCCCGTGACACAGTAAATGTTAACAGTGAGCATTTCAGAAAACCCCCTCCACGACCGATTACTGTTTCAAGCCATAAGTAAAAAAATCTGTTTGCAAAATATGCTTTCTTTTACGTAAAATAATCCCCGCAGCACAAAGGATCGGATTCACATCCACTCTACAGCGAAGCCAAAGGGGTCACTCCAAAAAGAGACGCTTTATTGTGTTTTAAAGAGGCGTTACAATTAAATATTTTTTCTCT
The DNA here is from genome assembly GCA_013397915.1 of Daphoenositta chrysoptera. Lineage (NCBI taxonomy): Eukaryota > Metazoa > Chordata > Aves > Passeriformes > Daphoenositta > Daphoenositta chrysoptera. The sequence goes on along the minus strand of VZRO01005636.1, from coordinate 215,502 downwards.
CCAAAAGAAAATATAAACAAATAAAAACCACATCGAAAAACTTGGTACCGAAAAGGCGAAAAAAAGCGCATTAGCCCAAACCTACCGCCCGAGCATTTCGCGCACCCACAAAAAGCGGCACCGTTTCCATTCCTTGGTTAAAAGCAGGAGGCACGGAGCGATTCGGAGGAAATTGCAAATAAAAAACCAAACAAATCAAATCAAATCTAGTGGCGACACCGAAAACGAGGAAATGAGTGAAAAATAAATCCCCAGAAGGTACAAATCTGAGACACAAGCTCAAAGAAAAGACAAGATTAGGGTGGTGGCGAGTGGACGGGGGAAAGGAAAAAATCAAGCCATGAGTGAAAAAGGAAAAAAGAAAAGAAAAATCCTTCCCAGCTGCACAGCCAGGAGAGAGACGAAGTGTCTCCATTTTCCCGACGAGGAGGAAGAAAAGACTGTTTCACAGACCACAGAGCTTTAGAGAAAAGCAAAGAAACGAGGGGGGAAAAAAAGAGGGAGGAGATTTGAAAAGATTATTTTTCTTTCTCCCTCACACACTCTCTCTATCCCCCTCTCTCCCTCTCACTCTCTCTCTCACACTCACACATACACACACACACTCTCTCCCTCCTCTCCTCTTTCCATCCCTCTCTTGATGGCCATCAAGGGGGCGGAAAATAAAAAAAAAAAAAAAAAGACAACAACAACAACTAATTTTAAACCGGCTCAATCAATGAGTCATTAAAAGAGATTTTTCTTCCCTCCCCTCCTGAATTTGCATGGCATCAGCAAGAAAAAAAAAAAAAAAAAGACAACAACAACAACTAATTTTAAACCGGCTCAATCAATGAGTCATTAAAAGAGATTTTTCTTCCCTCCCCTCCTGAATTTGCATGGCATCAGCAAGAAAAAAAAAAAAAAAAAGACAACAACAACAACTAATTTTAAACCGGCTCAATCAATGAGTCATTAAAAGAGATTTTTCTTCCCTCCTCTCCTGAATTTGCATGGCATCAGCAAGAAAAAAAAAAAAAAAAAAACCCCCCCCAACCCCCCCCCCCCCCTCCACC
>VZRO01005636.1:166052-202502 GCA_013397915.1 Daphoenositta chrysoptera | reverse complement strand
TCTCGCCGAGGGCGAATCGGGCGGGCCGGCCCTGTGCGGGTTCAGCGGCGCCCAGGACGCGGAGCTGGAGCTCGGCCCCGCGGAGCTGCGGCAGCGGGACGTGCTGCTGTCGGAGCTGCGCGGCTGCCGGGTGCGGCTCCGCGGCAACCCCAACACCCTGCGGGTGCGCGACTGCCGCGGCTGCACCGTGCTCTGCGGGCCCGTGTCCACCTCCGTGCTGGTGGACGGCTGCAGCGACTGCCTGCTGGCGCTGGCCTGCCAGCAGCTCCGCACCCACCGCACCCGCGACTGCCGGCTCTACGTGCAGGTGACCAGCCGGGCCGTAATCGAGGCCTGCAGTGAGGTGTCCTTCGCGCCCTACTCCTGGAGCTACCCTGGTATCGAGGCGGACTTCGAGTCGTCTGGGCTGGACAGAAACAGTAACAACTGGAACCTGGTGGATGACTTTGACTGGCTGGCGATTGACAAGCCTTCCCCCAACTGGAGCCTGATCCCCGAGAAGGAGAGAATCGCTCGCTGGGACTGACTGCGGAGGGAGCTCTGCTGTGCGAGAGCGATGCGTGTAAAGGCATTGATCCACAACCTGTGGGACTTAATCCCCGATATGCCATTAAATGAGTCCATTCAGTATATAAGTTTTGAATTATAATATATGGCTGGATTTCTTAGTTGAAGAATACCAATCAAATCGCATTTACTGTTCTTACACAAGTCGCTGCTGTAATCTGTATGTATCACTGTGGGATTTGCCAACTTCTGAAGTACCTCATTGTGAGTTCTACCTAATTAAGGTGGGGCAAAGTTGGCCACTGATACACAAACAACAGTGAGCCTCTGTTAGAGCTATTGGTCTGCTTTCACTTACCAGGCAGGATATTAATTAGCTGCAAGTAGTGCAAACTGTACCGGAATGAAAAGATCAAATACCACATTTTTCATATTTTTGTGGTTCTCATGTTGCTGACAGCAGTACACTGTATCTTATGGGGAGTGCAAGGCAGTACTGCTGTGAGGTAATGGGGAAAAAAAGGTTAATTTAAAGGAAGAGTTTGTAACTGCACTGTGCAGCAGACCGAGATGCATCCTAGGCTGTGATACAATGGTGAGCCAGTTTCTATTGATTTGGGTTAAGTCTGTAAGTTGGCTTTAGGTGTTTATTGCAAGTGAGATAAGTCTAAAGGAAAGAGTTCTAACAAACACCTAATGCTCTCCTAATACACTGCTTGCTCAAAATTACCAAATCTATGGAGTCTGTATAAATACTAAAACTTCACAATCTGTAAATGTTATGTGAAAGGATGGTGCTTCTGTAAGCCACTTGGAGGCATCCAGCAAGTGCTGATGAACCTCACAGAAGTTGGGTTACCTGCTCCTCTGCAATCTGAAGCTTCAGGGGAGAGGTGTTCAGGGATGTCCCACTAGTTTAGCTTCAGGGGAGAGGTGTTCAGGGATGTCCCACTAGTTTACCAGACAACAGGCTTTGTGTCCTGTGATCCTAATTTGCAGCACTCTGCTACTACACAAGTGCAATGTTGACAGAGGGAGTCAGTAAAACAGAAGGATGAGGTGCTATATTCCAATTCCAAAATTGCATGTTGTCTTGCATAAAGTGCCGAGAAATTTAAGTCTCTTCTCTCCTGTTTAATAATAAAAAAGCAGCAGCACTGTGGAATATAATGGAATGGAACTTTGCAGTGCCCTGTTAGTGGTGCTAAAGTGACCACCGTCCATACATAAAGTATACATAGCAATTCTAGGTTTCTAAAACCCCTCCTTAACTTGTGACATTTTGCAAGAAATAATTGTTTATCTTGCCTTAGCATAAAGCTTTATTTTAAAACTGCAAATTGTTTATGCTGTGCAGCCATCATCTATGTGCCTCTAACAGACACTAAATCCTAGCTGAACCATCAAAAACTGCACCACTGCCAGGAGAACTACCTGAAAGTTCACTTGGGTTCTTGACTGGTTTTGAGCAAAAATTTTTTTAATATAAGTTGTTTTTAGCGTATTTAATTTAAAGGGGTAGGGGAAAAGGGATTTTTTTTTATACTCCTGACAACTTTCAGTTTTGTTTACTTCTGTTAACGTATATTTTTTGACTGAATTGGATTTTGCATTTCAAATATACTTGTTTTGAATTGTTTCAGTTGTCCGTTTACTAATGATTCTTCTTTGCACTGTCAGCATCATAAAATGATTTAAAGAAGACACCCTCAGTCTTAATATAATGTACCTAATTTATACCCCTTTTTAGAGGGCTGTGATCAGTTGAGGCTCTCAAGTATCTTCTAACACATCCATCTTAGTACAGAACCCGATTTTGTCGTTAATTGTTCTCCACAGATCCTGGTAGTGACAGATCAAGCCTGTTAGCATCCTCTAGCCTTGAGACTGCAAAATCTTCAGCCTGTAAGAACTAGAGTAATGCCTTTGTTCTACTTGCCCAAAGCTCTAAGCATTTACACCTCCTTCCTGCGGCGATGGATCCCAGCAGATCCAGACAGGGAGAGAGACCCCAGGCTGTGGCAGGTACCGGGGGTGCACTGAGGCTTCCCAGTGCACTTCACATGGAAGTGCCACATCCTGTTCCAGCTCTTGGCCCATGGCATGCGGTACTGCCTGAATAAACAGAGCAGGAGTCAAAACATGAAGTTCAAACATTAATTTCTCTCTGAAATTGCTTCCTTGGGGATGTTTTCCACAAGTTAGTTATTGACATCCCAGCTCTTAATGTTTTCTTTCCTTCAAATAATTAACTTTGGTCAAACCACAGTTAGCAGGTAATACTCTTCAGCAACATAGTGCCAGACAATTACTTTCCCTTAAAGATTTAGCATTACCCTTATAATACAAAACAGGTAACTGGCTCTTGGTCTCAGGCATGGCATGAAACAAGGAAGTCAGATTTGAGAAGGGCAAGTCCAGAAAAGTTTGGTCAGGCAAATACCTAAATGGGGTTTATAGTTCTAAACGTATACCTTTATATATATACAGTTGCCCATATTTCCATACATGTTTTTAAAATGACACTTTCCTAATATAGAATCATTGTAGGAGAAATTCAAAACTATTTTGGAACAGAAGTATGTTAGTGTATGTGAACTCAAGCCCTAGTAAAGGTTTGCTGGCATGTTCATGGGCTGTTCAGTATAGAAATTGCAACAATTTTGGGTCTCTAAGGAAGAGAAGCCAAACCCCTAAGTATTTCTAATCAGCTAGCAACACTAATTTTTTAAATTATTATTATTTAATATGAAAAGAAAGTCACTGTTAGTATAAGCACTGGCAGGCTGCCACCTGCGTGTCCCAGAACGTTCCATTCTGACACCAGGGTGCAGACAGTGCAATACAATAACCCCCAGCGTTCTGCAAGCCCTTCGAGGTAGGAAAGAGGTAAAATGCCATGTGAGTGAGAGGATGCTGCTTGATACTCCCAAATTACAATGACTTTGAGAATCCATTTTCCAGTCAAATCTAGTGGAAAGTGGCAACTCAGATGTATTAGAATTATACTCTCAATAGTTTTTTAAAAAACTATTCAAAAGCAGGATAGGAGTAAGTATATGTATGTATGTCTTACAGATTAGTTGGGTAGACACAGATATAAAATAATCTGTATTTTAAATTCCACAGCTATTGCTTAAAACTCAGCATTTCTTAGCATCTATTTTGGGAGGAAAAATAATTTTTAATGTTGACACATTAATATTTTGGAAATAAGATGTTGGGGATATTTTGGGAGGTTTATACTATAGAGTCTAAATTATTTTGTTCTATCTTATTACAAAGTAAATATTGAACAGGAAAAGACTAAAAGTCTAGTCCATGCTATTTTTAGCTTCATCATGTTTTTAGGTTTTGCTTCAACTGACAAGGCATCAGAAAAATCACTTCCTGTCTTAAGCTATTTGGTCAAGGCCAAAAACATACCTTAAGTATGGAAGCAATGGAATAAGTTTTACTGACAGTGTCGCCACTCAACAAGCAAGGAATTTTGTGCTATCTTGTCTCTAGATGACTTGATGATGGAGCATCTCCTACATCACATGGAAACAAAACTCCTTGTAAGAGAGTAAGGAGTGTGTCATGATGTGCTCTGAGCTCCCAGCTGCAGGTGTCCAGGCCCCTCCTGAAGTCTGCAATTTAGAAATACTCAGAGGGAAGGTTGGGCAGAGTTGGGGTGTGCCAGGCTGCCTCCGTTTCTCCCGGGTCAAGGAGACTTGCAATGCCTCTGTTCACAGGCACTTTGTCTTCCTGCTGATCACAGCTTGGAGAAAGGAGAGCCACACACGCTCGGTTTCTTCCTCAGAGAAGTAAGTGAAGAAAACACCTGGCAGCCTCTTCTAGGCAGAAGCAGTCAGAACTGCTGTGGGAACAAGCTAGTTGCAAGCCAGCTTGCCTAGGAGCAAGATGGACTAAAAACATGAAGTAAGAGAGAAAACTGTTCCAAGAAGCCCAGTGGATGAAGATGTTCAAGGCCAGTAATTCCCCAACCATTTAAGAGCACCCCCAGCACCAGTTTGTCGGTGTGACCTGCACAGTGGCTGGGTTCGCTTACCCTGAGTAATGTACAACTGAAGTGAGCAAAGTCTCTTCAAGAACTCTAGCTCTGGTTTGCATCTCATTGCCACCAGAATAACCAAGAACTTCTTTAAAAATCACATAGTATAAATAAATTAATGATGCTAGACATCACAAGGGGCTGAAAAACAAATGCCTGCCAGAGACACGGGATAACAGAAACATCAGCACCAAAAACCCGGTGCAAATTTGCCCTGAATAGAGGCTAACAGGCAAAAAGTTTATAAAAATAGTGGAGGGCACTGAGCTGCAGTACCATTTTCCACAGGGAGTCAGGAAAGCGAAGTCCTGTTTCAAACATTTTTGAAAGACAGCCTGGTTGGACAACCCTCCTCCAGTCAACAGCCTCACCAAAATCTTTAAAGCCAGCGAAACTTCCTTAGTTTACCACAGGGCTGTTACTCAGTGTTTTAAAGTTCATGGGTGTCTGTGGAGGACATAACAGTTCTATGCAAAGATACCCAACGCTGAACCCATGGGAGAAAACTGAGGCCATTTCCCAGGCCCCACAGAGCTTTGAGCATTGCCATTTGTTGAGGCACTGAGGGGTAGCACAGACCAGAAGTTGGCTCCAGAGAAGCAGCCGGGAGCTTTGCTGCTGCTTCCCATGGGGCCATCACCTCACCAAGAGGTCTGTCCTGACAGGGATCAGCCCCCCTCGGTTCCCTTTGGAGTCCAGGCTTTTCCCTCTGTCTGCCCCTGCGTCTCTGAATAACGGGAGCAGAAATGGAGTTACTTGCATTCTCTCTTTATCCAGCCCTCTTTCATTTAAATAGATTCTGATGTGAGCTGTAGTAGAATTGCTGTGTGAAAAAACAGGTAAGAAATAGGTAAGAAATACATGTATAAGACAATTTCCTACACACTTTTATGCATTATATTTTTGATGTCTTGGATTTCTTTTTTCAAAATTTCTTATTTAAGCAGTAGCTGCATGTAGACAAGGTTCAAATCTCAGGGGCTTTATCTGGAATTGCTTCAGGTTTTACTGAACAGCCAATTTCGCCACATACAAGGAAAGACAGGAATAGCAAGAAAAAGGATCTATGCAACTTGAGGAAATTTCAACATTTCCATTCACATCATGATCTGATTTATCTGACTGACTTGAGGATCCACCTGTTGTGCTGAGATGTTTTCCAGCAGTAATGACTATCATGAGCTTTTTGTAAGCTTATTTTAATTCCCAACATAGTTCTTTCCCATTTCTGCAAGTATTAACTTTGATTTCTAACTCTTATTTTTTCATCAGTGAATGCTACACCCCAGGCATCACAATCATACAAACAAATACTCATAATGACCATCTTGGGGGTCAAAAAAACCCTGTGTTTTCTGAACATGTTACATACCACATGAATGATGCTGAAATTCTGGGAACTACCCAGAGCAAAACCACACCAAAACCCCCACAATGTGCCCCAGCAAAGTTCGGGGGCTATGGAGTCCAGCAGGTCAAATCACCCTTCCAAGGATTTACAACAACCCCAGCAGTGAATTTAGAACTTCCCTCTGGTTCCAGCCTCAGAACCTGCAGTCACCTCACATGCCACAAAAATAGTAGCCTACCAAGTTACTTGTGTAAGGAGGTAAAAAAGGACATAAATCAGTCTTTTCTCCACCTGATAATCGTACAGTGAGGTACAGCATTTTTATCACTTTGTTCCTCAGGAGTGGCCCTGTTCACACCACAGAGTTACAATTGAAAGCAAAACCGTAAGTGAGGGTACATGAGCAAACCTCTCTACACAATAGCTTCCCATCAAAGGTAAAACCAGACAGCATTATTCTTGCAGTGAAATATAACCACTCCTAGGGAAAGAAAAGGAAAAAAAAACCTCAGAAAGGCACACATTTCGTATCACAGAGCAGTGTGAAAGAAAGATTGGGCCAGGAAATTATTCTTTTTACCAACTGAGAGCACTTCCATAGCTTAGCTGTAAATGTATTTTATATCTTCTGCCCCTGAAGATAGATTAAGATTGGTCCAGGGCTGAGCACCAGACTGTTTAACAAATACCAGATTAAATTGTTTACATTCCTCTCTCTTAACTGATAAATTTGTAGCTTATATGTAGGGTAGTGGGCATAGCTTTTTGGAAGGGTATCAATATTGTATTGTTATACATACACATTATAATTTTTAACTAGATTGTGAATTTGAACAGATTCACGGTGAGATCAATAATAATTTGAGTATTTTATTCTACCATTTTTTCCCTCCCATATTGGCATATGAATTATACATTTGAATTTCATAGACAACCTCTGAGGAGACCATTAACTCAAACATTCTTGCAGCAATTAGCTTTTATCTGCTATAGATCAATTTCAGCATTTTCTATTTGAAGTTGAAAGCGGTAGTAAGTGCCAAACTAAAGACAAATCGCAGCCAAGAAAAAGCTTTTTAAGAAAAGCAGATGCCAGGCAAAAAGGGTTTTCTTTTTTAAATTGTCCACACCCCAAAACGGTTCTCGATGATGCCCCATCACCTTCCTGGCCCTTAGGTTGCTCTGCCAGAGACAGCCCTTGGCTGACCGGTGTGCCGATGTTCGGGCAGGGTTTGTCAGCTCCGTCTCTGGGATAACGGGGAAGCAGAAATTCCCACTTTAAAAAGTGATAACTTCATTTTTTGAAGGAAGTGTCAGAGTACTGCTCGCCAATCGCCTTTAACACTCCCAAGCATGGAGAGTTAAATTGATGGGCGGGGTAGTTTTTGCCACTCTAAGTCGCCAGCTGGCATTGAACTACTGAAACTACTTAAATAAACAGCACTTTTCCTAATCTGGGTTGTTTTGGTAGTGCTGATTGCTCTCTGTGATGACTTTAAGGGTACCACCCGAAGTCTCAAAGATCTAATTAGTATGTGAGTGTCCCTTCCTGAACATCAGGTGAATTACTGATCATCTCCCAGCCAACACTAGCAATTTAGCAGTGATTTACGAGGACCCCTCCCGTTTCCTTTGTTTATAGGCAGAAGAGTAAGTTCGGAGGGATCAGTGAGCCCTGAAGCATGTCCTACTTCAATACTTTCATTCCTGAATTAGAGGAAACACCGTAGTGTATACACTTACATGATTTTGCTGCATCAGATTTATCGTGGGTATTAAATGTTAAATTATTAAGATGACAGGTATTCAGACTCATCTGCTGAATATGAAATTATCCATATCCAGAGCAGCACCAGGCTTACATCTGCTGTGGGCACACTTACTACTTTTTGTCTTGCAGAAAATATTTCATTGTATATCCTCATGACCCACAGACCTGATAGAGAATTCTTTTCCACTTTAATTACAGTTTCACTGTCGTCACTGACAAGAAAGGAAACGGTTTCAAGTTCCTTTATCTAGAATTAACTCCAGGCTGTCAGATAAAGACACTTTCCAAACACAAGTCTCTTAGCTGAGCCCTGAAAGAGTCAGTGAAACGCAACATGTGCTGCATTGGCTGTGGGATGTTTTGCCAGGAGAGATGCTATTTCAGCACTATGACTTATTGCACAAAAACATGAATAGGCTCTCTCAAGAAACAGCACTTCTCATCCACTTCACGGCAAGAGGAGAGAATAGCCCCTGATGGATAATCACCTTCCCTGCCTCGTCTTACACACTCACTCTTCACCGCCAAGGGCAGCAGCAATGCAAACAATCAGCCTTGCTTTAGAAAAATCCCAGTTACCAGCTGCCCTCCACCTCACTGCAATAGCACCAGGATGGGCCGGGAAAGGTCCACCACCAAAACCTTCTATTAGGACAGGAAGAAGTAGTGAATTGCCAGCCTTTGTCCTTCCTGAAGGAACCTTCAGCATTCCAGGATCTCAGATGGTAACTGAGCAGCATCCACAGTACCACAGAGCTGCAGAACACCAAAATGCTCTTTTTCAGAGCTTGGGCTTTTTAATTATTGTCATTTTTATTTTTCACACTTGGCTTTTTCTAGCAGATCCCTTCCCCTCTCTGTTCCTGAGGGCTGGTGGCCATGCTGCTGGCAGCCACTAGAGGATGCCCCCAGGGACTTGGGTGGTGGCAGCAGCAGGCCTGGTTGACAGGCAGGAGAGAATCCTCCCAGTCCCTCTTCTGGGGCTGCTCCTTTCTCCCCTGCAGCATCAGCATCCATGCCCTCACACACCTGCAGGAGAATTTTCCATTGCTAGAGGTTGCCTGAGGTCAATTTTGCATTGTGGTGGCAGGGGGTGAGCCAGTGCAGGAATTTCCCAGTAGCTCCAAACCTCTGTGGGGCGAGTGGGAGATGGTATTTCAAAGCAAGCAGAACTCCTCAAGCAGTGGAAGAGAGTGAAAGCCCGGCACCTCTGCCTGCCTGAAACAGCTGTGAGGTGCAAGGAGGAGGCCACAACCACAGGAGGGGGTTGTGCCCTCCTCTCTGCCCACTACAGCGTGAAAGCAGAGCCGGCTGCAGGTCCTTCAGCAGAGCCCGAGGGCCCCCAGGATGTTCCCCTGCACTCAGATACAACATCCCCAGGGTCCCTCTCCAGCTGCTGAGTTGAATTCCTCCCTGGTGTAAGTTCCCGGGTGGGTCTCCTTGGGCAGCCCTGCTCCCCTCCCTGGCCTGGTGATTATCCAGTAAGCTGCTCATGCCAGCTCACTTTTTATAAAAGCATCTCTAGATTTCAGCCCAGGGTTTATTTATTGAGTTTCTCTGCACTTTTCCTTTCTCCTCCTCTCCTGCCAAGACCCAGAGATGGTACAAGCTCTGGAAGTAAATAGAAAATGCCAAGCTTAGTGTTTTTAGGTCACCGTAAACTACACGCTTATCTGCTTTCTGAACACATAAGCCACAGGATGTCATCTCAAGTCAACACAGAAGGATAAGGACTAGAATGTGGGTTTGGCTGTAGATATGAATATATCAGGATCACAGTGGGGAAGTGTATGTTTGTATACAAGCAGCCTTCTTAAATCCAGAACCCTCTTCCTTTTTCCTCAAAGGTTCCATATTCTACTGGCAACAAAGATCTTTTTATATCTCTGGGGTTTCATATTCTTCTCAGCAGCCTATCATAGGAGAGCACAAATCTACTAAATAGTAAAATGAGGGATTACTTCCACTCATCTGTTGACAGACATTTCTCCAAATTGGATCAAATGATTAAAGGTATTAGAATGACGTCTTGCAGATCCAGATCAAATCATTTGAAACCTTGAGAGTGTTTCTCCTTTGCTTGGAAGAAACCACCAGAAATAGTTGTGGGTGCTAATTGCCCATTATTCTCACTAATGTGAAATTGTTAATTGGGACCTTCGAATATTTTACTTGCTTGAATCCTAACCGGGGGACTTCAAGATGGAAGGACTGTGCAGTGGCTCGCTTCCCGACGTGCCGTCCGGGATCTCTTCCGACGCCTGAATGGTTCTTCCTCGAGTTGCTTACGCTGAGAAGAGGGGTCCAGGCTGTGAAATCTTCCAACATCTCCCACTACAAAGATGGCACTGCTGAAAGTCAAATTCAATCAGAAGAAACGGGTAAAACTAGCGCAGGGACTATGGCTCATGAACTGGTTTTCGGTGTTTGCTGGAATCCTTGTTTTTAGCATGGGATTGTTCCTCAAAATTGAGCTCCGGAAGCGAAGCGAAGTGATGGACAATTCTGAAAGCCACTTTGTGCCCAATTCTTTGATATTGATGGGTATATTATCCTGCGCCTTCAATGGTTTTGCTGGAAAAATTTGTTACGATTCTCTGGATCCCGCTAAATTTGCCAAGTGGAAGCCTTTGCTGAAACCTTACCTGGCACTATGCTGCGTCTTTAACATACTCATTTTCTTCGTTGCCCTGATGTGCTTTCTCATGCGGGGCTCCCTGGACAGCACCCTGGCCCACGGGCTCAAGAACGGCATGAAGTTCTACCGGGACACGGACACCCCCGGGAGGTGCTTCATGAAGAAGACCATCGACATGCTCCAGATTGAGTTCAAGTGCTGTGGCAACAACGGCTACAAAGATTGGTTCGAAATCCAGTGGATCAGCAACAGATATCTGGACTTCAGCTCCAAAGAAGTGAAAGAGTAAGTGACTTACTGGGGTTTGTATAACGTAGTTTAATCAATATTATCCCCAAGTGCCAACAGGCACTGACTAGAGGGGGTTTGTGTAAAATGGGATCTTGTGTAATAAAGCATCCCAAATGATCAACAAGATTGCTTCTTGCCCTGGCAAATTTCTCTAAAGTCATCCATAACGTAAAGTATAAAGCACCAAAATACAATTCTCTTACTCAGTGTGATGGAAATAGACTTAATACTTTTTACCATCTTTTACTGCTTTATAAACCCATTAGCTTGAGCCACACTCCCAAAATCAACAGGAAAGTATCAGAACTTTACTAATCCCTAAGAAGATGTCAATGTGATTTATTAATTTCCTAAAAAAAGTATTCCCTGGAGAGATACTGCTGATACCACTTTTAAAACTCCGCTTAGATATTGGCAGCTAATCAGCCACATGGAAATAAATAGAGGCAGTTACACTTTGCCAATAACTCATGTGTTTTACATCCTTAAGATTTAGAATTTTATTTTTATATTCACTCAATGGATTGCTTCAGTGCTGGGATAATACTGAGCATCAGTTGATGTTCCTAGCTTTACACAGTGGCCCTTTAGCCATATGTATTTTCAGTTCTCTCCTGTGCATTATTTTTTAAAACGTCACATGAAAGCAGCACTAGTTTATTGTTTCTACACAAACTGGACCAGGTTGTTGACCAGAAACACCTTAATGGCTTTGATGTCAGTGCCCAAAGAGGCAGTAATCCCAAAATCAGGTTAGGTGCAGTAAGCTCAAGCAGAAAATAAACATGAGAACAAAATGAACCTTTGAAATTAAAAAAGTAGCATTGGTCATAAATACCCACAACCTTTTAAAAAATTAAGCACTGGGGAAAGAGATGGTTATTCTGAGTTCTTCAGGAACATAATTCATTAACATTTATACTCTGTGGTTGCATAATGGGTCCTGTAAACTGGAAACAATCTGCCTTTTAAATATACTGCCCGTATTTAAAATGTCTGAAGTAATTTTGAAAAAAAGCTTTGTGTATCTCTTGGGATCTCTTGGGATCCCTGCCTGACTGCGTAAATGGTATTTCACTTGTGTGTGTCTCTCTGCATGTTCTTTTGACTTGTTGGGTGGTCTGGTTGTTTTTGCAATTCTGAATGAGGACTTTTTAGTGAAAACTGTTACAGATTTAACCCATTGCACTGCAGGGTTATAACTAACACATTTACTCTTGAATAAGGGGGTGTTTCCACTGCGAAGGTATGCCCATGGACATAAATAACTTCTTGAAAAAACCTTGCCAGCATTATATGGAGATTTGAGAGCTGTAACTTAATCCAGCAGCAGTGGAAGGGCAATGCACAGAGGGAAAACAAGGTTATACTGTCCTTAATAACTGATGCCTTGTTTGGGACTGAGACTCAAGGTAATTTCTTTGTACTACTGAGACAGGAAATAGGGCATTAAAAATCTGCAAATGGAGGTTTGTGAATTCAAGGTTTATACTATTTGGTGGTGCACAATCTGTGCTCCCATTCCTGGTGGGACAGCCTGGCCCCTTTGAAGCCAATAGTAAAGTTCTCCTTAATTCCAGGGAAGGTGGGACTCTGTCCCCAATAATGGGATTTTTATATAATTTGTAGAGCAAAGGCCTGATCCAATCTCTCTGAAACTAGTGGAGCATTTACACATGAATGGGAATTAGACCCAATCCAGAGCACACTTTACTTTTAAAGAGAAAACCTCAACTGCATTTGCTGTTTAGATGTATTTAGGTCATGACTGCAAAGTGGAATTTTCCTTCACCAGGTTGTTGGAATTCCCCCTCTCTCTACGATACAATTTTAAAATATCCACATAGAAAGCTACAAGTGACACTCAGGTTTTTTTTTTTGTCTCTCTAGGCCAGTGGGGCTCTCCATTCTGCCATTTCCTAAGCAAAATGGCCTGTTTTAGAACTGCAATCCTTTTATTATAGTTTTTTCCAAAGTCAGTGGAACTATTTGCCTTCTAAGTTATCTTCAACTAAACATCTAAGACACCAGGCTAAATGACTGTTTAGAAAGAACAACCACAGTGTCAGATGAACAATAGTTGGGGAGCTCCTGCAAGGACTTTGGAAATTTTGCAACATCCTGTTGCTGAAGCATATTTCGTGTTTTCAATACTGGCTACCTTCCCAAGCCAAGAATAAATGCACAACCCCTCCCTGAAGCTATTACCATCAAAAAGAAGCTATTAGGTTTGCTGGATCAATGGTCTATCTGGATATGGTGGGTCCTAAGGCTGTTCTATGTTCTTTTCCAAGCTCAGGTCAGCTCCAGCCCCTCCCTTCCACCCTAACTATGCTGCGATCACTCTTTTCGGACTGCCCCGCCTGAATTCTCTCTGCCACTTACTTTTTTAAAAATTAATTTCTTTGAAGAAGTGACCCGAGAGCGTGCATTTCGACAAGGAAGAGTTAATTACAGACTCAGACATAGAAAAGGATTTCGGAGAGGAAGGACACCCTGGACAAACGCTGCTATGTGAACAAGGGGACACGGAGAAAGGGCATGGTGGAAAATCCTCCTTGTCGTTGCTTTCCTTCCTCGCGCAGATTTGCTCCTGGATATCTTTGTGTGTGTCTGTGTGTCTCTGTGTCCGTGTGTGAGTACTCACGCTTCCCTCTGCCCTTGCCCGTAGTCGGATCAAAAGCAACGTGGACGGGAGGTACCTGGTGGACGGCGTCCCCTTCAGCTGCTGCAACCCCAGCTCGCCGCGGCCCTGCATCCAGTACCAGGTCACCAACAACTCTGCCCACTACAGCTACGACTACCAGACCGAGGAGCTCAACCTGTGGCGCCGCGGCTGCCGGGAAGCGCTGCTCAGCTACTACAGCGGCATGATGAGCTCCATGGGCGTCGTCACCCTGCTCGTCTGGCTCTTCGAGGTAACCCTCTCCCCTCACACGCTGCAGGGAGGCGCCACCTCTGCAGCAGCGCGCCATTTTTCAGCCTGGACTTCTCAGGGAAAATCAAGTCTATTTAAAACGAATTTTCCCCGTTGTTTGGCTGAGAAAATATCTAATAGCTAATGACGAGTAAGGGCTAAAAGGTCCCAGGCTGGAGACAGAGCTGGGGTGAGTGTGGGATCACAGATCCCTCTTGCAGAGCAAGGGGCCAGAGACTCAAGCATCCCACAGCAAGAGGGGAAAAAGGGAGTGAGTTTCTGTCAAAGGCAAGGTGCTGAGCAGGGAAGAGAGTGCGAGGGTTCTGCTGTCCAGATGCATTAATTTTATATGTGCCACAACTTGTGGGGAATGAGAAATACAAAAAAGCAGCACATCAGAAAGTTATGACAGCAATTAGTGGGACAGAAAGTGTAGTTAAAGGGTTTACATGCTGAGGAAAATTAAGACTTTAGGCTGCACACAGTGGAACGATTTCAAGGCAGCCTGTGGACTTTCATCAGCTCCACCAAGATCTTTGGTCAGAAAAAGTGGTTTAGGTGGAGCAGGTGGATTAAATCCATTTTATTCTGCTTCCCACAACCACGATGCAAATGCAAACAGGTGCCAACACTGCCCAGTGCAGGTGTTTGTGGGCACCATAACCAAAGTGCAGTTCAAATACTGTTCATCCAATGTGAGGAAAACATGTCCACCTGCCTCTGGGACTTGGCCAGTTTTCTAGGCAGGGTGTTTAATCAACACTAATGCTTGGGGAGCGTGGGCTGGCAGTGGCACGAGGGCTGGCACGTGAGGTGCTGGATGCGGAGAGCAGGCAGGACCTGCTGGTAAAAGGGAGGGTGCAGCTCCCTGGGGTGCAGCAGATGCTTTCCAACCCTTGGAATGGCTGCTGCAAATGGCATTGCCTATTTTAAATTATTCAGCTGCCTTTTAAAAAATTTAGATACATGCAAATTAAAAAAAGATGAGTTACATTTTGATACAAGCACTGGCCTACAGCCTTCCAGGAATGAAGATGCTTTTTAGAAAATAAACACCTACCTAAATCTGTGAACTGAAAAAAAAATATCATAAAGTTGTTGTTTTAAAAATAACTGCTCTGAACTGCAGAGAAATGCACTACCTCTTTGCACTGTTATTCTCGTAAGAAAGAGAAGGTCTTTATTTTAGCACAGATTCAAGTGCAGAGTTCTTGAAGAGAGGGGAATTTCAACTGTATTTGAAAGTCATGAAGGAATTCAAAAGCTCAGGGGAAAAATGCACAAAAATACCAATGCCAGCTGCAAAAAATCATGACTAGGAACCTGTAATGTACCTCTGATAACTTGCAGGAGATTAATGACAGTGATATATTAACATTAATAGCAGTGATAAAAATGCAGTATTTTATGTCTAACTCTTCAAAGTACACCTGGGTATTTTTTTCAACCTGTGGCAAAATGAGAAATAAGATCTTCTTTTCTTTGTCTTTTTCAAAGTAGAAGGTGAGACTTTTTTTCAGGCAATCAGAGGACTTTCAGGGCAAACTTTGAAGAAACAACATGATCCTGAGTTACAATAACTTGCCCTCCTGAATATTTATGACTTGCCTGAAATTCTGCCATAAAGGGCCCAGATTTGGGTCTGAAATTCCCTTTGCTTTTAAGGCCAACTTTGAAGGGAGGAAGCAAAGCAGGAAACAGACATTAATTTAGTCTCCCTTGAAATATAACCACTTCCTTTAAATTCCAGTCAGGATAGGAAACAATTTTATGCTGAGTAGGAGGGCAGCAGAAGTCCCAACTCTTGGCCAAGGTAAGTATGGGTCTGAGCAGGGTGAGCCCAGGGGGCAGTGGTTGTGCTGGCTCTGCACTTCTCATTTCCCCTTTGACTGACTTCCTGGGAAGTCACAGAAAAGTGCAAAAGCAAAATCCTGGGTTGTTTTACACCTGCTTTACACCTGCAGCCACCCCGGACTCTCCAGCAAAGCCCTTCTGGGGGTGGTGGTGGACTCCTCCAGCTGGGTTGGTGGAATTGAGGTGTGGGAAGGGGGAGAGAACATGAAGGGAAATACTGATCACAGCTGTTATTCTGAGCTGTAGAAAAAAGTAACGTGCCAAACAGGTGTAGGGACCTCAGGGAAGGCCTTCCTGTTTCACCTTTCTATATTAGGCACAAGAAAGAATGAACCTATTCTGAAATATCAAAACTTCTATTTGAAAAGGATGCTAATATCTAGAAGCTGCTTTTCCTAACAAAAGCTGTAGGCTTCCCATGAGTGACAACCGGTCATGAGGATGACAAAAAAAGATCACACCCTGCTCTGGCTAAGCCGCCTCAGGCTAAACCCTGGCAAACAGATGGGCTTCGCTGCAGAAGGTCAAGAAGAGCAAGCCTGGATGTCTTCTTGACCTGCTTCAGCAGCAAAGAGGAAAAGAGGGGTTCAAAGGTGCCTTGAATAGAGTATTTCAAAAGGAATAGAGGGCTGAGGCTGGTTCCTGAGATGCTCCAGGTCCTCCACTTGTGCAAACACGTGGGTCTCAAGAGGTCACAGCTGCTGCAACTGCTAAGGCCCTGGGATTCACCCCATGTGTGCCACAGACCAGGCCCAGACTGAGCTCCAGGAGAGCACTGAGACATTCACAGGAGGCACACTGCATGTCCTGTGCTGGAGAGTAAACTCTCTGATGCATTGAACAGTAGAAAACTCCTGGTAATCTCCAAAACCAGCCCACAGGCAGCAGGAACCCTCCAGATGGACACAGTTTGCTCTGTTGGCCCAGATGGAGAGGAGCATGCTGTGGTGCAGGGGGTACACCAGCCCAGCCTGTGCAGCCCTAGCCCTGGAGGAACACTGTGGCCATGCTCCTCCTGGCACTTCAAACTTGCCGTAATATGACAAGAGTTTCCCTGACAGGGAAATCATCACGCAGCAAGACTGGCCTCCCTCCAGGGCTCTGACACCCCAACCTTCTGTGCTGGATTGGGGTTAAGCTCAAATCTACAGCTCACAGACTGGTTAAGGTTGGAGGTTTAGCTGTGGCCTCACCAGGGCTGAGCAGAGGGGAAGAAGGATCACGTTCCTCAACCTGCTGGCAATTCTTTTTCTAATGCAGTCCAGGATACCATTTTCCTACTTTGCCTCAAGGGCACATTGTTGTCTCAGGGACAACTTGGTGTCATCCAGAGCCCCAAGGCCCCTTGCTGCCAAGCTGCTGTCAGCCAGGCACCCCCAGCACATACTGGTGCATGGGGTTATGCCTTCCCTGGTGCAAGACTGCAGCGAAACTGGTGTTCCAAGACTCTCATGATTGTATAGGAGATAAACTAATTTACCAGATGCTTGTCTCAAACTTTCTGGACTCTCTTCTCATCTGCCAGAGAAGGCAGGCTCAGGTCAGGAGGTGACAAGAGCCCAGACATTTTGCACTGCTTTTAAGGAATCTCAGCTTCAGGGACTCAAAATCTTGCTTAGAAAGGTTTTTAAGGAAATAAAGTCTTAAACTGAGAGAAAATGTCACAAAATCTCATCCAAGGACAGGTCAGATGCTCAATGCTGCACAGGCACCTTCCTTTTTAAAAGTGTGATAATATCTAGTGACTCAGAGCCATCCAGGAAGCCAGTCCACCTACTTTGGCTGTCAAATAATGGCACTTGGCAAGTCCATCTCAACACAAAGCTCCTGCTGACACGCAGTGAGGCAGCACAAGTGGAGAGCAACGTGGGGGCCATTTCCTGCACCCAGCCCTGTTAATCTGCACTTGCAACACCCGTTGATTTCAAACGTATCAGTCCCATGAGTGAGAACAGCAAAACTGGGACTCAGGGTGGAAGGAAGATGTCAAAAGCATTAAATCCCAAGACTAACGTGATGGGATTTGTCACTTCTTGTGACTTTTATAGAATAGTGCTTTAACTGATTTAAGTCATTATAGTATTGGCTAGATGAGACCATTTCCAGGCTCAGAGCCACTAGAAACTTCCTTAGTGACTGAAGTGTGGCTAGTCATACATTCCCGTGTTAAGCAGTATGAACATTTGCCTTTGGATATGGGAGTATTTGATGAAGCTTGTTTGTTTGACCAATGTTTTTCCCTTTCTGATCTTGAGTGAAGGCAGAGAAATATGAACATCTGCAAATTTTGAGAGTAGCCAAGTGTAGCTTTAGTCTTCCAAGAGTTTGGAGACACTGATCGTACACAAGTAGGATGACCCCAGTAGACAGGCTGATGGATGGTCCATGGAAGAACAAGCTTGGGCAGTCCCTCGAGTCCAAAAGCCAGATCTGAATTCTGCCATTGGCCACACCATGTGGCTGAATCCCAACCTCAAATCTGCCAGCCTCTTTAGCCATCAGGGTTTAGGAGGACCAAAGGTAATCAGTTCCTTGGGAAATTGGATAGGGTATGGAGGCATCGTACTTCCCTTTGAGAACAAATCCTATGAGGTCCTGACAGCAGTAAGTGTTCTCCATCTGAGCTTTACCCAGCACGTGAATCTGCAACCCAGCAACCAATCTCACTGCTGCCCCATCCCAACCACCTGCCCTACCACGTCACCAGGCTGGCTCTTCTGGGAGCTGCTCTTCTTTCCTTCTCTACTTCACTCATCAATCGCTTTTCTTCATAAGCACAGCAAGGATGAGGTCAGATTGTTCTGAACAGTGTTAGAAGGCAGGAGACTGGCTAAAAACACACTTTCTCTCTGGAGGCAGGTGCAGGGGTTGCCAGTGTCAGTGGTGTTACACAGTACAGTAGAAAAAGTCTCAATCAGGGCTGCTTGGACTAGGTAATATTTAATCAGAAATACAAATTTGTTTTAGATGGAACCAGGGAGAGAGCCCTTGCTGCCTTGGTTTCCTTATTTGCACATACCTATATTAAAACAAAATCAGAATCTGAAGCAGACAAACTGATGGCTCAAATCCTGCTGCTGCTCCATTCTGCAGAGATGCTGATTCATAATATCTCCTTGATCAGCTTAATATACTCACCAAACATATTAAGGTCAATGCAAAGTCTAAATATTTAGTTGAAACTAAGTGGGTGGTGGCCAAGGACGTTGTTGCACATCCAACCTGCTCTGTGGACGTGCCGTGCACAGCAGCTGGGGATGCATTAAAACCCCCCGGAGGCCCTGCCACTGACGGGCACGTGGAGAGGCCCCTTGGGCACAGGGCCCCTCAGAGCTGCTGCTGACACCAGCAGCCCAGGCTGGCCACAGCAGGGGACAGGGAGGTGGGACGGGAGTGTTGGGGCGTGGCTGACGCCCTCTGCCTTTCCCGTTGCCTGGCACAGATGGCGGTGATGGTTGGCTTGCGCCTGCTGCACACCTCCCTGGAAAGCATTGCCAATCCCGAAGACCCCGAGTGCGAAAGCGAAGGGTGGATCCTGGAGAACAGCCTGAAGGACACTTTCAAATCCGCGCTGGAGAGTTTGAAAAAGCTGGGTAAGTTCAACCAGGTGGAAGCAGGAGCCGAAGGGGCCGAAGGAGAGGAAGGTGGGAAGACGCCAGCTATCACAACGGTCAGTTGAGCTGCTCATTGAGGTGGACTTTTTCTCAGAGAAAAATAACACAAACTGAGAATTGTGAATATATCTACATTTTAAAAGCTATGTATCAACCACCAGAATACACATTTCTACGCATGTTCACTTTTGTACATGGGAGCATACAACATAGTGCACCTTGGGATAAAACACTTATCCACAATGTGAGTACACTATATCCATACCCTTTTGGGGATATGACCCCAACTACGACTTGCAATATTCACGTGTTCCCTTATCAGAGACAGTTAGTTTAAGAAAAAAAAAAAAATTAAAAAAAAAGATTGCTGGCATCACACGGTGATCCATTCCGTCTTATTTTGAAATTAAAGTGGAATTCGAAAAATTAATATTTTTTGCTCAAGTTGTTTCATCAGCATACTTTCTGTACTTCAGCTCTTAAGGACAAACAGATTGGGTTTCTGGAGAATAACATGATAGAATTCAAAGAAAGGAGGATTTCCAGAACTGTATATAACTTAGTATACAGGTATTTTGACAAACCTCTCATATGTGATTTTTGTTAATGTGCTAAGCAATGGTATTTTCTGCTGTATTCTTAAGATGTACATAGAACAAAATGCAAATTTATGCTGAGAATTTATGTACTAAGCAAAAATTGTAATTTAATGAAGGAGCCAAGCATCATGAAAACAACATTCAGGTAAGATTCATGGGGTTTGTTTCTCAGGGTTTTTCTGCAGTCTGTATATCTTGAATGCATGTGTTGTAGACTTATGCTTCACCTTGTATTTAAATTCTTCGCAGAAACTTAGAGGATTCGTCTTGTAGTGGGTGGAATCCAGGCTATGAGCATGTGCCAGTTATGGTTACTCTGGACATTTTACAGAGTATGTCATCTCATAACTTGCTCCAGAATATTCAAGCCCAACTACTTCTAAGGCAAGAAAATGACAAACCCAAAGCCAGACAGGCCACTTAGAACTCACACTTCAAATGTTTTCCAGGGACCTAGAAAATGGATACCATTCATCTACAAGTACATCAAGCCTCACCCTTTCAGGCCAGGGAAAATTAAGTCTAAATCAATCCCCAATGTGAAAATTTTACTTTTCTTTATCAGTGAGAGGGTACTCCTCATTTTATCTTTTAAATCAAAGGGAAGGCACATTTTGCATATGCTGCATCTCCAAACATACTGTGGTAGCTGGAGGATCCTGTTCTCATATACCAAGTTGGAATAAAATATGGGAAGAGGTTGCTGTGGTGTGCAGCCTCTCATAAGGGAACAGAACATCGTCTTGAGTTTATTTTCAGCTGCCAGATAATTTCAGCTAAAGGGAAAGAAACCCGAGAGAACAAGCCCCAGCCTCCTGCACCGATTGCAGACACCTCGATGATTGCACCTCCCTCCTTGCAAGCCAGGTACATTACATTTACCCTGGCTGTGCAAACCCTCTGCTTCTCGGGGGTGTGCCTGGGAGAGGTTTTCAGTGGGTCCCTTCTCCCTGGCTGGTGGCCTGCCCTCAAAGGGAGCAGTGTTTGCAGCTGCGTAACCATTGCACAGCCCACTGGTTTTCGTTCTTAATCACTTGTGCTCTTGCCTCAGCAGCACTCAGCTCCTCCGGCTTCTGTCCAAATTCCTTCTAGGATGGACAGATCAGTTCAAGGCAGGACAGGTAGGGATGTGTTTGTACATCAAGCCATAGTTTCCATCTCAGTGCCCAGGCTGTTTCAGGCCACCTGCACGCAAGGTTTGATTTTGACAGGTGTCTGTGGTGTCCTTTCACTTTCTCAAAGCTGGTCAAAGCTTTTAACTTTAGTTATGATCATGAATTAGTTACAATAATGAATTTAAAAGTCACTCTCCTCTTCTGTGCATAAGACTGACTAGGACAAGGGCACTGACAAAAGGCCAACTTGCTACTCACCACAGCCTATCGTCTCTTGCTCTGCTGAGGGACAGAACTGTACGAGCCAGAGCAGCTCCTCCCTGCTCAGCAGGACGTCACTGGGGCTGGCTGCCCCTCTCAGCTGGTCCAGTAGGGAAGAACAGGATTGTGGATGGCACACGATGTGGCCACATGTACCAGACAAGAACTTCTCACAGGAGTCACATGTGGAGGAGCTGCGTTACAAGGATTAATTACAGTCTTTCCTTGTGAGGCTTCAGCGAGCTGTGATCTATACCAGTTATTTGACTAGATTGACTTTTCAAAGAGACCTAGATTTATTGCTGCCCTAGAAATCTGGCTTAGGCCACTAATTTAGACAGGACTCTCCAATTCTTCGTGTTCTCTATTTTTTATCAGATTATTGCTAAAGCAATGTAACAAATTTTCAAACCATTCTTTCAATGCCACACTGGAGAAGCCAATGCCCAGAGCAATGGTATCAGGCAGGTAAAAAGACCATCTGAGACAGGTTTGTGAAGAACAGTATTGGAACCAGGGAACAAAGAGTATATGGGCTAATGCTGTCTAAAATAAAGCCTCCTGGTTGATGAAGATCTTTGTGACATCTTATGATTACCACAAGATTGTAATATGATTGCTTTGTAAAATATTACATGTAAAATATCACTCGTCCAATCTTACAGATACTTACTTGTGATACTGCAAATGCTGTTCTAGATAAAGATATTTCTGCTGACTGCAAATGTAAATTTAGGTATTAAAATGTTATTGCAAGTAAAGATCTCTTTAAAGAAAATGTTTAAATATATACAATTTAATACAGATTTCTTTAATTTGCATTACTGCTGATTTTTTCCTTCTGAAATCATTTTTTGGATCTGTTTTATGTGTCCCTATATGTGGGAAGGTTTTTCCTGCCCCTATATAATGCTCTGAGAGAAAGCAAACCTTCCTCTTTTCATGTGCCCAGCTAAGCTCAGAATGTGCAAGCGGACCCCTAAATCACCTGCCTCTTACTAGAAACAGAATTTGCTGTACTATTTTAACAGCATCCTCTTGTAGTACATAGGAATTAAAACATCTTCACAGCCACGAACGTGATGTTCTGGTCACGCTGAACCAGTGAAACCACTGGCATCCTCAGGATCTTTGACAATCAGCTGGGTTTATAACCTCTTTTTCTCCCCGTTTAAATCTAACTTGCAATGGACATTCAAAAGAACACATTGTTCTTATTTTAAATTTAAGTCTAAAGCTTCCAAAGTCAAATCTCCCTGCAGCAATCCGACAACTTCCAGAGCCGTGCCCTGATTTTGATACTAATAAACTTCAGAAGGATGTGAGCTTAATTCATGCAAACCAGGCCACTTCTTTTTAGGTACCTCCATATGGATTAGTGGCTTAAATCCAAGTACCCAGATCCGAGAGCCAGCCCAAGGCCTTGAAGTGTCAACTCTTAAGAAATATCACTTTCAAAAGAAATGACAAAAAGTGCACTATTTTACCAATGACATTTATTTGAAGGGGCACAGAACATTGACTAAAGTGCTTTAAAGGAGGAAATATAAACAGCTTCCTTAAAGCTATTAGTTCCTAAGTAGCCTTAATACAATTGATAAGATTAGCCTCCATGCATTACATGAGCTTGGGCATTTTGTAATACCACACAAATACAAGTGTGCAGCTTAGCAAAGAGCATGGGAATGCTATATCGGGCTCACAGGCACCACAGACTTCCTAGCTGATGGGCTGGGAAGATTTTCAAGGCTGATATAAAGAAAAATTGATCCCAGCAAAACACTTACTGATTTACACCCAACTGGCTTGTTTTGTAAAAGAAGCCAACGCTGGTCTTAGCATAATCAATGGGAAATGGGGACGGATCACAAATGCTTATTAAAAAAAAAAAAAAAAAAGAAAGAGCATTATTGGAGATTAGTTAATTAAGAGATAAGGCCAGAAAAATAGAATGGAACCATGTGATAACAGCCCCCTGTGGGGAAGACACAGGCTTAGGCAAATTTATTTCTGGCAACAGCAATGCAGCTATCTCAAATCTGAAGTAATGCCTACGTGGAACTTTTTTTGAATTATATCAGACCTATAGTGTTCAGTGACTGACTGAAACACTGAAGTAGTAAAACACTTCTCTCAAAGCACCTGCATTTGCTGTTTCCATGTCATTTCATAGGTATATTTTAATTCAGATCCAAAGCACAGTTGTGAGGTGGGAAAGCTGGAGGAAACCTTGGCCTGGAGCTCAGCTTTGTAGACTCTCCATCACCGTCTCTGCAGCACCCTGCCCTGGGGAACACCCCCTTTTTGGAGTCCCCCCTCACATTTGGTGCCAGAGGGAGGCTGAGCAGGACTCCCACCTCCCATCCCACCAGCTCCCCACAAAGCACACACAAACAACTACTCTTGCCTGATTGTTTCTACCAAGAGCATAGTCCATAAACCACGAGGAAGTACCTTTCCACAGTTTGTTGTCAAAGCTCTCCAGAGCAAAGGGTAGTGCAGGAATCAGAGGAACCAGTCAAACAGTGGAACAAGGACCAAAGGGCAGGTCTGCAGCCTGCCACCAGACTAATGCACACTCCCTGCACCAGGCAACCAAGCACCACATTCACAGGCAAAACAGGGTCAAGTATTGCAAAGCAGAAGTGAGGAGACTTGGGCATGTGAAACTTGGAAGGGCACAACTGCAGCTGGAGGGTGATGAAAGGAGGAGAACAAAGCACTAAGTCTCAGGCACACAATTCCCCAGACTGACTCCCTTGGTAATAGGGTGAAAATGGTAAAATCTTGAAAAAAAAAAAAAACCAAAAAAACAGAGAAGTCACTTTGAAATCTGTGATGGTACAGAATTTAACAGCAGCACCAAAGAAATGCTGTCCTTCCCAGGTGGAGACACACAGAGCCCTTGCTCCAGCTAGGCAGCAATGCCAGGATATCCAAGCTGGAAGGAGACTCTGGCTGTGTTCATCAGTTCCAGGGCACACACAGTCCCCAAACACAAAGTTTTCCTCTTACAAATCACCCCCTGCATTCCCAGCTGCCCAAATCACCTGTCCAGAGGGTGGCACAGCTCTGCTTCACACAAACACTTTTCCAAATGGGTGTGAGTTTTCCCATTTACACATGTGTTTTCTCCAGCACAAATAAAGGCTAAGGTTAAAAATGACAAAAACACAGGGGGGACATACCAACAAGGACAAGGTGAATTCACAACTTGGTATGAATGAATCTTTCATTAATTACAGAAATTAATCAAGAGCATAAGTAAAAGTGATTCTGTAATGTTGCTGTTGGCATATTTTAAGTAAATTATGATAGCATTTCTTGTTTTCACCCCAGAATGTTAAATGTAATTAGGACTTAAAATTCAAATTTATTCTCTATTTCTCAAACTTCTTTTTTTTTCATTATTTTAGAGTATTTTAGATTATTTTTGAGATTAGGTAATATTAAAAATGGCTTAAATGCATTTCAGGAAGCATTTTGTTCAGGAAAAAACTTGCAGTGGTATGTCTAGATTTCAAATAATTACTACCACACTATATCCATGACTCCAGTGGGACAAAATAACTTTCTGTCCCCTCCCTCCTTGCACGCTGGCACTCAACCAGGAGTGCTGCTTACACAGGTAGACATTCCCAGAGCCACATACCCTCCTCAAATACTTCACAGCTAGGTCTCTGTCACTGGTGAAAGCTTACAAGTGGACCCCGAATCTCTGAGAGCAGGATTCGACCCCATCCTCCTCTCACCACAGCCACCGCTGCTGCAGCCCTGGAAACCACGTGCAGCTCAGCAGCCACGCCTGGAGCACGACATCCCACCCTGAGCTCCCACTGTGCTCCAGGGCAAGGAAGCAACCACGCTGGGTCTTGGGTTTGCTGTCCTAAATGGATGTGGCACCTTTCAATGCCTGGATAACTGTTCTGGATAACATCTGCCCAAGGATTTGAAATACTGCCCACACAGAAATGTTTGTCTCACACATGTTGTTATTAGAAGCAGTTACCCCCAGCCTGCCTGCTGAACAACTCTGTGCTTCTGCATGCTCCAAGTGACACGCATGTTGCTAGTATACAGCATTTACCATTCCATTAGAAAAAAAACCAACTCAAAATTCCTTGTTTTCAGCTCCGTCCTGTTCAAGCTGACGGAGTGGAGCTTAAAGCCTGCATTACAAAGTAGTACACAGAAAAAAAATAAAACACAAAGTTCTTTGTTTTAGAGTTCATGCCATGTTCCAAGCTTTCAGTTATTAGAGCACCTTATGAATTACCAAAACCTGACCTGGAAGGAATTATTAGACACAGATGAGACACCTGACTAGTTCAACAGCATTAAGTAGATGCCTAGCAATTACTGCAGATTTTTTTTCTTCTTCTAATGTATTTTGTTCTAAATTGCACATTCATTCCAAGACTCTGATACAATCACTGCAAGAAAACACAGGCTTCTTGGAGCTGTCTTTACAGGGAGCAAACACTACCTTTCCAAAGCAGGCATCTCTAGTTAGAGGACACCAGTGAATTACATCAGTGAACACATTGCTGATCCTTTGCCCTTGTTATTTTTATATAATCATCTCTCCTATTCATTAACACACTTTACCATCCTCCACACTTAAGAGTACTGTAAGTACAGAAATACGTTTCACACGTTGTTCCTCAAATACATGGTTGATTTCAAATCAACACTTTGGTTTTATAAGTCACTAAAATATCCTGCAGTGGTCTGCACAGACACCATCCCTAACCTGAGCTCAGCTGTCCCACCCTGCCCGGGGCTCTCTACCCAGTCTGGTTTTCCTTCCAGGATCCCACGCAAAGGACAAGCTGGAAAACTTACCACCTCCGAGCTCACGCTGTCTGAAAAGAGACTGTGAAAATATATATTCACAAACTGATGAAAAAGTAACATTTAATCATTGCTGTCATGGAGACGAAGATCAGTACTTGCCATTTCGTAGCTCCTACACCTGGCGCACTGCGAAACTCCTCATACTCTCCCTCTTCTTTTTTCCTCCAAGAGAGGAGTGTTTGACAAATCTCTCCATCAAAGATGTAGGATTTGGGCATCTAATGTTTGCATGCCAGGAGAGAGGGAAAGGTGGCAGAAGAGCAGGAAAAAAAAAAAGAGGATGAATATGCAAAAGCCTCAAGATAAAAATATGCAAAGCAGTTTTTATCTGTGAAACAAAGATTTGTAGAAGAAATGTTAAAACTGCCACAAATGAAATATGAATAGAAACGTACATGTATGAAACAGCAGAAGAAATAACTGAGCAAGCCTTTAAAGAGCAGCATGTATGGATAACAAGGGATGTGACTGACAGCAATAAAGTGGGAAGATGCTGGGAAATGTGTTGTTTCCACCCAGCCCATGAAGCCTGAGCTCCAAATGGCCGTGGTACAGTCGCCTTCTCAGCAGCAGACCTGTGCTTTGGCAACAAGAGGGAGCGTGTGTGGTGTGTGCCGTTCCTCTTCACGTTATTATGCACCAGCCACGGCACCCGACACAGGAGAACACAACAGGCAGCCTTAGTTAAGATTTAGGAAGGGTGAAGCAGGATACTGAGGCAAAACACAGCCCCACAGGTCCTATTGAATCCCAAAGAATATAAAAGACATTTCCAAAAGCCACTGCTCCTGTCCTCTGTAGCACCCAGTCCTGGCCAGACCGCTTGGACACACACACACGCCTTGCTGTCCCTGGGTGTGTGTGGGTGGATACAGTGAACTTCAATAAGATGAAATCACCATGACATTCTAGAGGGTCTGAAGCTGAAGTGAGAGGATGTTTTAGTAGTGAGCTACCTTTCATAAATAAATACATCATAAATACTCAGCTACTTCTCAGGGCCAGCTGGTGGTAAGGGGCACTGAGCAGCACCAAAACACTCCCAACATGATCAGAGGGGTACGGTGCACATCCAACTTGTGGTATTCACAGGACTCTGCTTTGTAAAAACCAGAGCTATCTTACTGCAGCTTATATTCCTCTATCAGCCTGTAACACATTTAACCAATACATATTGACTACTGTAAGGTGAAAAATAGTATTATCAACAAAACTAACTCAATACTGTTGCATAGAAGTCACACCTGAATTAGCCATCAGAGAGCTGATTCTCCAAGAACAGAACCAGGAATTACTATTTCTCCTGACCCACAGCCTTGGAATAAAATGGATCATGAAATATCTTCTTGCCCTTACTGGAAAAAGCTGCTTAGGTGTCTGAAAAGCACAGCTCTGTGGGACTTTTAGTCAGGCCTCTGAGAGTTTTCCAGTGGATGAACTTCCACAACCTGGTCTGAGGAAAAGCACTAACACATAGAGAGCCTCAGCCAAGGCTGGGATCCCCAACCACCACGCTGACACAAAATCCTTCCCTGTCCCTGACCCAACAGTTCAAACGTCCACAACAGCAGAATCCCCAGACTCCATGGGCACTGTTGGCTGGCAGCAAGGAGAAGCAGGGAGGCTCCAGCTCCTCCTGTTCATGCTTCCAAGCTCTAGAGCTGCCTGTGGTGTGTGCTGTCCCTGCAGTCCCAGCAGGCAACTCTACATAGTTATCCCAGGCTTACAGTGATGCCCATTCATCAGTCATTGCTGGTTCCCTGAACCAACAAATGACATTCCCGCAGGGTGAAGCTCACTCATAACTTGAAGTTATCAGCAACTGGAGAGGAAAGTGTGCTATCCATGCACCACATGGCTTCCATCAGGCACTAAAAGATGGACAGCTTTTGTTTCAGCAATATTTATTAATGAAATTCTTCCTGAGAGATTATTCCCGCCTTTGCGTGAACACAGCCCAGAAAGAAAAGCCAACTCCATTCTTTCTAATTCCTCAACATTTAAATACCAAATGGACAAAAACCAAACCACAAAGAATTCATGGTAAGACATTTCCCTAAAGACAACTTGCCTGTAAGTCTTCCCATGGCTGCTAAGCAACCTTTCTGTGTGCCTGTCCTTGAGGATATGTAGAAGCCGTTCCATACAGCCTGAACCAGCTACCCAGAGAAAGCAGAGTCAAACAGCAACGCTTTAGCTGTGCATGCAGGGGGGGGCTGGCAGGCTCCCTGGCTTGCACCACTCCTTCAGCACCTGGAAGCAGTCCTGCAGAAGGCAAGCCTGGATAATAACTGAATCCAGTGCTGTTCCCATGAAGTCTGCAACCTTCTCCACACAGCACCAAGAAGAGCTCTGGGACAATCACCGTCTGGGGCTGAGGAACTGAACAGCTAATGGTACAGAAGTAGATGCCTCCCTATGAAAGCTCCTTTAATGCCAGTTAAGGTATGAAAAGCACCAGTCCATTCCCACTATGATGCAGTACTGGCTCACCAAAAGCCAAGCTGATTCCAATACAAAAATACTCAGATCCCAAGACCCATAGAAGTCCTACAAAGATCAGCCCAGTATCTCTTGCTATTACCAGAGGTGGCCTCCTTGTGTCTATTTTTATGTATTTTGCTGATGTAAAACACTTTCTCTGTACAGCAAATGTCTCACTTTAGAAGAACTTTCAATATGATTTCTGACATCCTCATAACCAATTTGGGGAGATGTAAACTAGGCAGACTGCAAGGTGGACAGAATCTTGGCTGGATTTTCAGGCTCAGAGGGTGGCAATGCACAGTTGGAAGCAAACCTGTTACCAGTCGAATTTCACAGGGGCTGATCTTCAAGCCCAAACTGTTTAATGCTGTCATATTCGACTTGTATAATCAATAATCTCAACAGCAGAATGGAAATAATGGGGTCACCACTTCCTGCTGGAGGCAATTCCTAGAAAGGGGCAGAGGAGAGTCCAGGGCAGAAGCGAGGCCGATTGAAAACTCAGTTGATCGTGACACAACACTACTGTGAAGAGATTTGAGATGCAACTCCCCTTGTACAACTTAATCTTCCAGAAGGAAAACAGCTGGAATTTAATGCTGAAGGTACTTTGAGCATCCAGCTTCTCCTCTACACATTAAGGCCACAGAGAACATTTTCATAATGACAGAGCTTCTGAACAGAATGTCATTTAACATAAAAAATAAAACACACTTAAAATGAGACACCAGGGCTGGAGCACAAGAGCTGGCAGGGCTTTATGTTGAATGAGAAAGGACAGAAAAGAGTCTGTGCAGCTGCACACTCCATGTCCACTGTCCCAGGAAAAGGAGTGAACTGTATAGAGCACACACAGAACCCTTCAAGTCCAGGTTCTTCCCAGTGCTAAAGTGGGAAGGCATGAAATTTACTTGCCGAGTGATCAGCATTGAAGAGTAGTTTGAGGGACATGGGGGAAAGCTGTAGAGAACCAGAGGAGAGCTGAAAATGGCAATAGTCTCGAGAATCCACGAGGACTTCATCTCAGCCAAATTCCCTGTAACATCACAGGAAGTGGTAAGTGAGCTGTGGGAGCACTGGCTCGTGGCCCCAGTCAGAAGGCATCAGGAGTTTGTTATCCTGGTTATAGACTTCAGCAGAGTAAAAAACAGCCTCCTGTGGCCGACTGGGGGGAACAAAAATTGTTATCTTCTAGTATGAACAGTGTAAATAACATTACTGATGTGAACCTCAGCCCTTATCCCTTTATAAAATGTAACTTACAATCCTTTAAAAAGACGATTAGACTTTTTGGTAGAGGTCAAGAAAGGTTTAGCTGACTGAAGCAAGTGACACTAATAATATAATCATCTTACATTATAGCCAGGGAATTGCAGATGTTGCACATCCAGGTATTTCTGTCAGTTTGTGATTAACAAGGGGCACACTTGAGGAACAAGCTCAGCAAAATTCTACAGACAACATTTAAAAAGTACTTATTGAATGTTGATATGAAAAGCATGTACTTGATGCTTTCAGCTTTGTTTTGTATTTTCTTATGATGGTTTTGTATTTGGGAATTTTTGTGGGTTTTCTTGTTTTTTTTTTTCCTCCCCCCAAACACATAATACATTCTAGATTGTACACGTAATCCATAAATACTAAAGTTATAGCCAATTTATTACAGATATTATTTCCCTGATACTGAAACAATGTTATATATAAATATTTCTACATTAATATAAACACATGCAAAACAAATCAGAAAATAGAAGTCTTGAGTAAAGAATGACCAAATTGCAAAAAAAAAAAGATAAATTGTGTACTTTGCAACTACTTGTGGTTGCAGTCTCCGACTCTGACCCCAGAGGAAAAACAAAAAATCCTTCTTGCTGTCAATATTTTGGTTTTCATAGAGAACTCTGTCATAATCATCGATTATCTTTTTAATGTTATCATTACAGGAAAGGAGTTTTTCAATGCAGTTACACATTATTTAAAACTGTGGCACACAGCTTAAAAAGCAAAGAAATAGTAACATCACCAAAAAAGTGGGATTTCTACGTACCATGCACAGAAAATTGTTGGTATGTCAACCAGCCTAAGTAGGGAAGGGCAGAGATAAAGCATTAATGTAATTTTTCCCCGCAACTTCTCCATGTCTCTTCGTAAAAGGTGACAGCAATATATAAATGATCCAATCTATGACAGGTAGTAGAGACAAAAGTAGTTTGTACTCTTGTTAAGAAAAGGAAATCCACATTGGCCAAGTTTCTTTATTTGATACTTCACATCTTCACTCAATACTATTACTGAATATTTGAAAAATTGTCCTGTACACCATGAAT
The DNA here is from genome assembly GCA_013397915.1 of Daphoenositta chrysoptera. Lineage (NCBI taxonomy): Eukaryota > Metazoa > Chordata > Aves > Passeriformes > Daphoenositta > Daphoenositta chrysoptera. The sequence goes on along the minus strand of VZRO01005636.1, from coordinate 171,856 downwards.
ATACAAAATTTATCTGAAGCATTAAATCTGTAAAAATAGGAACAATTCAGTCAGACCAAGTGTAACTGAAGACCTGGCAGACAGTGAAGGGAATTGTTTATCTGGGCTGAGACGTAGTCAGAAATTAAGACTTAACTAAAAGAACCACAGACTATTAAGGAAACAGAACTATGTAAATTAAGATTTTACTAATTTGTCAGAAGATAGGGGGGGAAAGGTAATGGATTTTATTTTAAATCAGTAAGCATAATGTGATTTTTAGAGACACCTTGGAGGTCTAATTACATACAACTAGAAAACTCACTGCCTTCAGGCACCCTCATATCAAGTGCAAATCTGCGCAGTTATAGAATATATTTATAAAATATACTATATGCAAACATCTTTACAGAGCTTTAAATCAAGCCAAAAAGTAAATATACTTGATGGGACAACAGAAAAAAAAAAAAAAAGAAAAAAAAAAGAATCAAAAATCAAAAATGTGGGCAGTGTGATTGTGGCTCTTCAAAGCCAGAGGAAACCACTCAGTTTATCTGCAACAAAAAGAAGATGGGATTTGCACCTTAAAAGTTGACTGTTAACAAAAATGAAGAAAATATCCTCTGTGCTTCTGAAAATTAACATAAAATTAGCTTTCATGAGTTTTACGTATTATTGTTATCTTAAAATAACTTCAAAAGCACAATGTCAATCCTTGAATACCAATAACCAATCACGTAATTGAAAGTGAAAGGGTTCCCCAGCTAAATTCAAATTAAAAACTACATAATTCTAAGGAGTGCAATGCTCTGGAAAAAGCTTTAAATTAAATTATTTTACTTGTAAAGCTAGTGTTAGGTGTTTTTAGTTAAAAAACAACTGGAAGCAAGAAAGCTGCAAGAGTACAAATGACAAAATCCTTTGAGATACACCGAGTGAAAGAGTGAATTATCCACTGATGTAGACAGAAACATCCATTTGCTACATTATTTGCTTCCTTACTTCATTCCATTGCATGTACACACAGCGTAAGTATTAAAATGCAGAATAATAAATAAACCGGCTCAGATTACTAGCAAGGGGCAAAACACAATCCGGAGTTGTGCTCTATCTAGTTTCTGTTTCAGCAGTCTTTTTCTCTTCAGTTCATATGAAAAATCATAGTCAGACTTCCAAAAAGAGTCGTTCTTTTTTTTTTATCAGAAACTTAAGTTCATTTGCCCAGGTTTATAACCCAAGACATTTCTGTGAAGGAAGCACAGTGCAAATTATAGGACTAATAAAACTTGCTTACATAGAAAGAAGTTTACTTGATTAATGTTAACCAGTATCTTTATGAAATACATTGTAAAACAAAGATTAAATAACAGGACTGAGTTTGTTGGGGGTTTTTTCCTTAGACTTTTTTTCCTCATCCCTCCTTTGAAAAGCTTACTGAATTACAAAAATCTTTAATAAAGTTCCAGTCTTCAGCAGATAATCATTATAAATGCTGCCAATCAATGCCAACTAGAGTTTGATTTGCTTCTTGTGCATGTCCAATTTCCTCTGTAATACTGTGCTGCTGCCAGAGTTTTTGAATCTTTTTAAATCGCTCTTTGCACAGATGTAAGGGATTCCCACGTCTGAAAAGGAGATAACACTTATCAGGAATGATAGAACACTGCAACTATGCACAAACACAAAAGTGTGACATATTAAGCATTAGATAACCCCATAAAACACTACAATATTTAGATAACCCTTTAACATTATTCTGTTATCAGAGCAAATCAACAGGTATTTGGATGAGTAAACTGCAGTGGTACCTTGTCTGGTGCCCCTCCCTTACAGCTCAACAGTTCCCTCCAGACTCTGGGAACCTCGTATCCAGCCCACAGAACTCCAAATGCAGGTTTTCTGTAACCTTTCCAGGCTGAACCAGTTCATATTCTCTGGTTTTGGCTAGTTTCAGAAATAGTAAGCATTAACAGTATCAAGTCCCTAAGTTATCCTTGCATAGGAAGCAGAGGTGGGAGTTAGGACAAAGAACTACCACATTAAATAAAATAATCTCATAGTATTTTCATTTGGTATTAAATTAACACAGGTTATAAAAACAAATGCACTGGATACAAATTTTCAGCCTTAGTTCGTAGTCAACTTCACAGATGCCAGAAATATTTAACTTTAAGCAGTTTTCAAGACAACTGTTTTTAACCTGGGGAAGATCTTCCATGAAATATTTTTGACCTAAACCCACATATTAACATTCAAACATCTGAAGATATGAAATGCAGCAGCAATGTCAAAAGATATTGTTACCAATATAATTAAAATAAGGAAATAACATAAGAAATTATTTTTTCACACCAGATAGTTCTGTAATTCCTGTCTTTAAAAGACGTAATTTTTGAAATATTTACCTGAGTCCCTGGTCTGTCTCTCCATAGTCATCAAGATAAGGAGGAGGATAAAAGCAGCCCTTTGTTTTCCCAGCTAAAAATAGCACCTGACATTCTCGTACTCTAGAGAGAAACAGAGAGAAGGTTTTTAGGCATTGATTTTTAGGTGAATAGTCTCTCATACTTTCATAGACACTGCTTTTCCAGTTCTTACCTACTTTCATTCTGTATCATCTGCATGTACAGATTTTAAAGACACTTTTTTTTAAACAACATCTCTCATTCTCTTCCTGTTATAACTCCTCAGTAGCAGTTAAAAACAACGTTGTTCCATGTCATATTATTTGCAGTCTGCATAAAACACTCAACAGAACCACAAAATAATAAAACAATTTTGCTTCTCACTAATCTTTGCCAAAGTGAAAACAGGTATTATCTAACCTTTTCCTATATGCTGGAAGACAACTAAAATGAATTTTCATGTTTTCAACAGTAGCATCAGCAGCAACAACAAAATCAAAGTATTTACCTTCATTATTTTGTAATACTTGAGTGGAAATAAACACACAGGCAAAACAAATTCACTTGAAAATGAAATTTGAACTTTCTTTGAAATTTTATCTTCAAAGAAGCAACCTTTGAACCTTACACCAAAGCATAGGAAGATGAATACACTTCAGTTTTTAGGCAACCCTGTTGTTAACAAAACGCTGCCTTTACAAACCCCCCCTGCAATCACATATACAGAGCTATTAATCTAATGACTACACACACCATCCAACCCAGCAATGAGAGTAGAGGTGTTCAGCTCCTTACCTGAGGAATATGCCCACTCCAGAACCACAAGTGTACGTATGTGCAGTACAGGCTCCAACATCTTCCCCTTCAAGTTCAGTCTGACAGCAGTAACTCTGAGAACACAGCATGGTCCCACACACAAGGCACAACGTTGGGGCTCTGCTTTTGTCACCACCTGATTTCGGACACCTTTTGTTAGGGAAAAAAAGGAAAAAGAAACCCACTGTATGTGTTAACTCTAGGTAGTAAAAAAGACTCAGAAGTACTTCTGAACATTTATACAGATAACAGCTGAAATTTCTTTTTCACTGTTTCACTGAAATACAGGGCAATTTGGCTGATAAATGCTATCTGCCCTTAGCTTTATGATTCTATACACAAATTTCTGAGACTTTCAGGTTAAAGGTTTCCCAGTGATGAAAAGGAGCAGCAGTCTTTGGGGTGCTCACTGTAATTGCATACAACTTACGAGAAATTGGATGCTTGGTTAATGAGGCAGCTGTAGTCATCCGGAAGGTCTATTAATTTGTTGGATTCTCTTGCATAGCTAGAATAAAGCAATCAAATAAGCACTCATGTTTCAATGAATAATACACAAGCAAACTCAAACTCATTCATGTTTTCCTGACTCATCTAAACAGCATCTGTGAATAATTAATTTTTTTAAGTTTCCCTCTTCTCTGCCATTCATTGAATAAAATGGTAGCACATAAAAAGACACAACATCTCTCAAATAAACCACCTCCCCTTTTCTTAGTCTTACTTTTTATCAATTTGAGAAAATGCAGAGATGGAAAGTCAGAGAAATACATGTCATTTGTATGCTTTTAGCAAGCCTAATTATGAGATCACTACAGATTTAAATAAATGTTTTCTCTCTCCTGTATCAGTTTGCCTTGTATTTTCTTTTTGTCACTAACACTGAAAACACTATGACCACTATGGAAAATAGTCTGACTTTCAAGTTCAGGGAACTTGTATCCTGAAGAGAATGAACTATGCATGCAATGAAAACGACCTCTTTAATATCAAATATGTCTATATTTTAAATATATTTAAAAGTAACCGATATCATACACTAAATTCTAATAATCTTCAATCTTAGGAATAATACAACTTAGACTATGAAATGCAAATAGAAGTTTGTAACAAAAGCAATGTACAAGAACATGCTGAGAGGAAAAAAAACCCATCACTGTCAAGTTAGACATAAGCTTGGGAAGAGCAGGTAAGAATCAGCAAAAGGAACACATGGAAAAGATCCCAACAATCACATTTGGCAGGAAATCAATTACACAACCAGAATATTCTTACTGTGTAGGAAATTCTGTTAATAATCTGGTGTTTCACAGATTAAGTGATTAATTTTTATTTTTGTCACAGCCTTATTGTATGCACGATGTTAAAAGACTGACTTTATGTATTTAGCAGAGGAGATTAAAAAGCAGGGATATGTTTTTAATGACAGCACTGTGAACTTCACATTCATTTCTAATTATTAGGATAATTGTTAACCACTATTTTTACCCAGCCTTCAGAAAGAACAACACCCTAAATGCTTTTCTACACCCACTAAGTATTAAATGCATTCTGAATTTGAAGTAATTGTGCAGCAAGAACAAATGTATGAAAAGCTGATTTTCTTTTCAGCAACTGACTTGATGTTGGCTTTACTGAAGGAATTGGATTCTTTAAAAACACAATTTTAAAAGCTCTTCAATGCCTGGTAGTTTTAAACAAAGTTTATATACATCTTTTAGCGACAGTGTATTTTTTGCATCAGAAGGTAAAAAGTAATAGGAAACATAAGATGAAATTTTATGGCCTCTAATTCCTGCACATCAGTCTAAATAAAACCCCAATATTAAACTTTGCCATTAAAATCCACTCATTTAAGCAATATTTCCTTTTCTTACAAAATTAAAAAAAATTCACTTCTTCCCTAATACCTTTATTATTTAATAAAACAGAACAGATATTATATTATTATTAAAAACCATTAGAAAAAAATATTTGGAGAAAGATGCAACATTCAAGTTTTTTCCCTGTCTCTGCTTGAAATCTCTCCATATTTACCTGATAGCATGTCTCTTGCCTTCCAGGTATCTTTTTACTTCATTGTTACTGCACCAACTACAAGAAAAAAAAATTGGCTTTTAACTTCAATAGATGCTTGTTGGGGTTTTAAAAAGGGGTTCTCAGTTTTTACTTTTTCTCTTAAAGAATTTTTCCCCAAACATGTTTCTAGGAAACAAACTGCCGAGTACTTAAAAGAGACAAAAGACCTGGCCACAGGGACAGGTCCAGGTGGCTGATCTCTTTTACCTGGGATGTTACTGTGAAAAGCGAGAGACCACGAGATTTTGAACTGAATAAAAGAAGAGAGATAGCAGCCCTCACTCTCGTTTTTCCGGCATTAGAGCGGAGAGTAGCTGCTTCTGGAGTGCAGAGAACCCATCGCTTTGTGCTCTTGCTGTCGGGGAAGCCCAGGATTCCAAGCCCGCTTTTCCCTGCCCTGCCGGGAGCCGGGCGGCCCCTCTGCCGTTGCTTTGCCACTGCTTCGCTGCCCGGCACCACAGCCCTGCCTGCCGAGACCTCCCGGGGCTCCCGCTGCAGCTCCAGAGCTTGGTACATCTCGCCTGC
>VZRO01005636.1:118783-165945 GCA_013397915.1 Daphoenositta chrysoptera | reverse complement strand
TGTTATTGCCATAGTTATTGCTGGTTGTTTGCCTTGTTATTTATTTATATATATATAAGAGCTGTTATTCCTATTCCTCATATCTTTGCCTGAAAGCCCTTAATTTTGAAATTATAATAATTCGGAGGGAAGGGGGTTGCATTCTCCATTCCAAGGGAGGCTCCTGCCTTCCTTAACAGACACCTGTCTATTCAAACCAAGACAATGATAGAAAAACAAATAAGCAAAAATTCAACAGTACCTCTATTAAAAAACCACTACAACCAAAACGATTTCTTTCAAAACACTCCTTTCACAAACACTTTTCAAAATCTTCAATTCACTTCCATATGCATTTCTGGGAGAATACTTACACTACTGTCTTGCACAGGATTCTTTATTATATTTAAACTAAGCACAAAACCACAACTTACCTTTCTATTAACGTGTTCAGAATCTCACTGTTTTCTTGAAAAAGGCAAGTGAGGTTGTTTGGCAAGGAAAGATAGCTACATAAGTGTTCAAATTGGTTTGCTCCGTTTACTGCAAAACAAAAAAGGTATAACTCTCATAACTTCATTTTTAAAATGCTTATTATGACAACTGTCAGATTTATATCTATCCCTACATATGCCATATGTGGAGGACAGTAAAGTATGTTACTAACACCAATTATTTGGGGTGTAACAGAACATAGTGAATTTACAGAGATATCATAGAATGGTTTAGGTTAGAGGGGACGTCAAAACCAGTCTATTTCCAACACCCCTGCCACGGGCAGGGACACCTTCCACTAGACCAGGCTGCTCAAAGCCCCATCCTACCTGGCCTTCATATTAGTTATTAGCAGACGCAGATTGAATGAAATCAATGCAAAGAAAAGCAGGTCTCATTTGAAAATAGCAATTCATGGGAGCTTTGAAATAATCAAAATTTCCTTTATTAACAGAAGAGCGTCAATTTCTGTTTTAAGTAATCTAGAATGGCATTTACTTCTATATCAAAACTACATTTTTAAAGCAAACAAATTAATTATTTTTCCTTTTTCATTATGCTGATATGATTCTGCACTGGTAACAAGCCTACATCCATTCAATCAGCTTTTGTGGACGCCAGTTTGGGTTTTGCTGTGTCTTAAGCCAGGTCTCCCCTGATTGGGGAAGAATTCTCTTAAATCAAGTCTCCCCTGATGGAGGAAGAATTTAAAGTCCTTGCCAGGCGTCCGATAGATGAAAGAAACTTTCAGCACTCTCTGCTTTAAGGTAGTTTATTAAGTCCTATCAGAGAAGTAAAGTCACTAGTGTGACCCAGACACAGCAGAGAATGCAGCAGAATGTTGAGAATGCTTGCTTATCGAGATAACACGGCCTTCTTACAGGTAAATAATCCAATTAAAACTTAAAACGAAAGATATTTTCACTTTTCTACCAATGTTAGACAAATGCTCCTGTCACGTACACAGGAACTGCGGAATTTTTTATCCAATCCCTTTTAGACATCTTCTACTGCAGAATATGGCGTACTAGAAGAAGAAGGTCTAGAAAAAACAACAATCCTCCATTTTGGAGTTTTTGCTTTTTATCTATTTACTACATTAATAAACCCAAAACCTTTAGATTTTTCACCCTGTGATAACCTTACATAACATTCTATCATTTAGTTCACACTAGAGTAGATTCTAGTTCTTCCCAAAGAGTTGGCAGTTTTCTCCATGGATAAAGGTCAAAGACAGTGTTGTCCAGGGGGGTAGAACCCTTCAAAACAGGCAGAGAAATATTCTCTGCATTCTGGGTTCCCACAAGCTTCTTCAGACAAAAGAGTTTAAATGTAATTTCTTTTGACTATTAATGTTTATGTCTTGAAAAGCTCATTTAACACAAAGCAGACAATACCTTGAATTTCTGAGGGTGCTGGGACTCCATTTAAGTAGTGAAAAAACAAAGCAGAACATCTCAGGAAAGGCATGATTCCAGCTTTTAGATTCCTCCACAGGTGCCAGCCTGAGGAAATTTCTTTCAAGGCACTTAAGAGAATAAAATAAAAAAAAGTTTACTTTTATTTAATCATTTTAGTTTGAAAGCTGTATTTACTAAGTCTTCAGTCACATTGCATAATAAATGACTGATTTCAGCTGAAACAATCACTATGCAAAGTGTTTATTTCAAAGCAAACTCCAAGGAAAACAACAAACTAGAGATTCATAAAAATGCAACCAACTGGGACAGTAATTTAAGGAGTATTTTGCATAAACATTTCAGATCACAGAATGGTTTGGGTTGGAAGGGACCTTAAAGACCAACTCATTCCAACCCCCCAGCCTGGCCTTGAACACTTCCAGGGATGGGGCATCCATGGCTTCTCTGGGCATCCTGTTCCAGTGCCTCACCACCCTCAAAGAAAACAACTTCTTCCTAACACCTAATTTCACCTAAAACCTACTTTCTTTCAGTTCAAAGCCATTCCCATCCTAACAAGTTTTCTGTACTCAGACACTGCCAATTTCAGAATCTGCAAACTGACTAAAAAAATTGTTTCTGAGCACAACCTTCATGAGCAGATATCTTCCTGATAACAGATGAATTTATAGGAATGGTTACTTAAGTGAATCTAGAAGTGCTGGATAAGAAACCAGATGTAAGAGTTCCCACGTTAAAAGTGTCATCTTTGACAGCATTAGTGTATGGAATTCAGTCATTAGTCAATGTGCAGTCCAGGAGGGAGAAAAATATCATAAAATTTTATCAAAAGATCATGTTTTTACCTTCCCGTACACTGGCAAAGGAATTTATACAGTGTAAGCACAGCTACTTCCTCTTCACTGTTAGTGTTTTCTTGGTCCATGCCATTCTCTTCTGGAGAAGAAATAAATAATTAACAAGTTGTTCCATACATGCATGTTTACATAACAAGAATGTATTTTTTTCAAGTTCTGATAAAAAATGCCCAAACTAAGTGAAGTATTGCACTGGGATAGAGTATGATGTACTGGAAAGAAGTTTTCTGCAGCATATCATATGTGGTAAGTTTGTGCTATTGTCAAATCCAGTGAGGTGTTGGTTTACTTGTTCAATTAGTTAGGTTTCTTGAATTACTTGCTTGGAGTTCTTTGCTTTTGGCAAACTACGCCTTATCCAGCTCCTCTTGCCAGAAGATACACTGATTCCTTACTTTGCTAACTGCAACTCATTCATCATGCAATGCCTAAGCCAAGCCTGCAATAAACACTTCCAGGCTCTGCTACAGTAGCTGGAAAGCCAGGATTCATGACTAGCTATGCTCCAAGAAACTCCCAGTACAGAGCAATAAAGACAACATGACTCAACTTTGATGAGTACAGTTTATCAATACTCTCTGTGGGCTCAAAGACAGCACCAACAATTCTATTTTGTAACTGTAAACTGCACACATTTACCAGCAGCAACCTTAGTTTTTTCCTAAGTAAAGACTGAAGGAATCTTTTCAGTAAAAGTTGAGACAAAGTGGCATTACCTGTTGATGAGGTAAGTAAAATTTGTATTATGTGTGCCATAGTGACAAGATGAAACAGGTGAAGATCTCCAGTGCCAAGACTAACCCCTGAAAAATCCTGACAATGTATGGCAGGGAAAGAGAGCACCAAGCCTACCTGTGAAAGAAAACAAGAAAGTTGGTACATTCCTTTTCCTTTGGAATCTTCCCCTTTTCTCTGCTCATGCTGCAACTACACCCCTTGAAGGCAGCATACCACATAAGGCTAATTTTGAAGCTAATTACACAGACATTATTTGAAAGAACAACAATTATCTATCAGGAGAGTTTTGAGTCTCTCTGGCATTTTGGGTTTATTGTTTCGTTGGGGGGGTTCATTTTCATGTATTTTGCGGTTTTTAACAGCCAAAGGGTATGCATTCTGTCTCATCTTACCCCTTTTTATTTATAGAATACTTTTATTTAATATTTTTATTAAATTAAAAAAGTCTTCAAAATGTATTAAATAGTGAAAAAATACTAAAAACCTGAACATTTTGAAAGGTTCCTAACCCAGAGTAAAGAGAAAGTTTTCAGTAGTTTTTACATAGTGCCTACAGGATCAAAACATTATTAATATATATTAAGAAATACTTACCAATAAATGAAACATGTCAATATCAAGTATGCAAGGAAGATTCCCATATTTTTCATTAGGCACCAGTGCTAAGTATTTTGGAGAGAAAAAAAACATTAATTGAACATTTATACATGAAAAGATTTTTAGTTCAGTTAAAAAATGAGAGCCACCTCCCTCATTTACGTGCTTAAAGAACTTAAAATACAAATGTATCTGTTTTGGCCAGAGTCAATTCAAGAACTGTTCAACATTGGAAAAGAGTCTTGCCGACTTTACTGTATTAAAACAAAACAAACTCAGGTAGCCATTTATTCCTGGGCTTCCAGTGGGAAAATGAGACAGTATCTCAAGCTCTGACAAAGAAATAAGCTCAAACAATACTGACTAAACAGGAACACTGATTGTTTACTGTTGGATAGCTGCTCAAAAAACTTTGGCAATTTGCTTCACTTCACAAGGCTGCCTGAACTCAGCTTACATAAATCATTTGTGTTACTGCAAATGTCTCAAAAATGCCTCGAATGCCTCAAAAATGCATTGCTACAGTCTCTTAAATCAATTACTTTATCTCTAATTAAGGTAGAGCTAGGTGTTGGTCTCTCCCTGTCTGTAGTATTTACAGAACCCACAAAGTATTAACCAAAGCACTCCAGCTGACAACAGAAATTCACACACTTAATGAATTCTAAGCACCTTCATCTAAAAGCAAACACAAATTAAGTGTTTTGAAAAATGTTACAAGATATTTTAAGTAACAATCAAGGAACAGTTGCATACTTCTTTACTCCAAGCAGTAAAATCTGATATGTAATAAAGCTGCAGCTCTGGGTATATTTTACAATGTAGCTATAAGCATTAAGCTGCCAAGTTTAAAAACACTACTACATTAAAAAATAGTCTCATCATGACAACTTAAAAATACTTCAGTTGAAGGCTGCTGCCTTGCTGGCCAAAAAAATTGAGAGCTGAAGGCATGTGACATTTTGAAGCTATTTCTATTAGCAAACATTTCACCACGACTCAGATTGCAAATGCTTTTCCTTTTGTCAGCATATAGCCACAGAACTCAACCCAAAAGTGTGAAAAATGTCTCTAACAAAAATATGACCAGAGCAAGGGATTTTCAAAACCGAACTTATTTTCAATAAGTCATCTTTATGTATCATTTATAGAATACAGACAGATCAAAGGCTCATAATTTTCATTATTCCTAGCCTGGAAAAAAAAACCAGCAGAAACTTTTCCTTCATAAAAATAAAAGCAGTACAGTTGCTTCTGTCAGTTGGAAGGAAGGAGAGTTTTGAAGAAATATTGATTCAAGTTTTCAAGAAAACCCCAAACACTCAGAACACCATATATTGCAAAGTTCCAGTCAAACAGCTAGCAGCATTTTCTCTTCTGCTTCACATGGAAAACAGCTCAACCATTACTGCTACGAAGTGATGCCAATTAAGTTTTTCCCCATAAAGCTGCCAACTGTTTGCTGAAGTAGCTGGTATCCATCTACTAGTAATTTCAGTATATCAATGCATTTTAAAAGTTTCTCTGCTCTACTGACTGGAAATATTAAAGTTATCCCATTTTATAATACCCTTTCAGAACAGTCCTCTCATGGGCAATTACTTCATTAGGCTGAACTTCAGACTTTTCATCTGTATCTACTAATGCTTCAAGCTTGGAACATTTTGACTGTTCTCATTAAAATTCTCAATTAACACATGACATTACATAATAAGTCCTGTCTTATCACAGATCCTACTTTTCAAAGAGCAAAAAATTTGGAGATATATTACAGACCTCTGCAAATATAATTTATACATTAATCTTTATTTCTTCATCTTTAAAGCTCCAGTGTATCATTTTTGTGAAGGACCACATTTCCCACATTTCTTTCTCCTTTGCTCTAGGTATCTTTCTCTAAGGGATAATCAACAGAACTCCTTCACAGCAATATATCCATGCTTCTCTTGGAGCTGCAGACCAAAAGATATGTCTTTTTTCTTGACGTAACACATATAGGTGAAAATAGCAGCTCTTGGTTTATTACTTAAAACCACTACATAAAATAATATTCTTCTAATCAATACTAACAGTCATTCTGAAAGCCTTTTTCTGTATCTATATCTTTGAAAAAAATCCAGAATAAGGTGGCAAACTTACATGCTAATAGAGTACAAAAGTGACCCTGTACTGCTGAAAGAGATGAAACTGTCCAGTGAGCTGCTGCAAATCTTGTTAGTGACGTAAGGCAGTCATCCTTTAAAAACAAAGAAAAAGAGACAGTGCCACAGTTAATGAAGTTCCTCAACATGAAACGTCCTTTTGACTAAACAGCATTTTTTTCATGCCTCTCAACTGCAGTTTATGGGGGCAGTTTGACTGTGTAAGTATATGACAGATATTTATGTTTATGCAAATATGCAAGTTCCTTTTGGCATTCTTATTTTGATCGTTACCATGAGAAACTGCAGCCTTAATAAATTGTGTGTTTTTAGGGAAAAAACGTAAGAGTTTTGCTAGATGTGATTTTTAAATTGTTTCATGGCCAGATACAGATCAACTAAACAATAGGATCCAACAAATAAAACTATCCAATAACCATAACTTAATATGTAGATATTCCTCACTAACGAAGCACAAGTCCCTCTTTTTTCCACCAATTCAGAGAGGAATTGCTACTTGTTCCTTACCTGTCGACAAGGTAAATGACCAAATAATGGCTTGTCTTCATCAGCTAAAATTCGTTCTGGAAAAAAATAATTCAATGTTGTGAGTTTAAGCAAATTCTGAAAATCCCCTATAAAGGAGCCAAATGAACAGATCAGTACCTATGGTCTGTATCGTGTAAGCACAGCTGCCCCAGCACATTATAGGTACACGTGGGTCTTCCTCATTTGGATGAACCTTCAAGCCTACTTTGTATGTTGCCGTACCAAAAGTTGTCAGCATTTCTTTTATGCTCTCAGAATAAGGATTCCTGAAACAAAGAAAACAGTATTACTAATCCATTCTTTCCCCCACTAGCAGCATAGTACCTCTAATGATAAGCATTCACTCCACAGATGAACTACTGGAGTTTTAAAATTTAGGTGATAACTCCAATATCCTTCTTTGGATCTGATATTCTGTAACTTCATTTTTTTGTGACAGATCCCCAATGATTTGTTTGGAACCAATCTCAGTTTTAGTGTTAAGAACATCTAGTCTTTAAAGACAATAAAGTTAAGGCTAAATTACAAGAAATGTGTGTGACTGATAGCTAAATCTGTTACCAGCTGGGATAGGAGTCTTGCACTTTGTGTGCAGCTGGCAGACCAATGTCTGTACCACGTAACAAGTTTTGTTACTTTCTCTTGAAGTGAAGAGAGTGTAGAACCAAAGACAAGTACACCCTTAGAGCTGAAATTACATATTAACATACTCCCCATTTCATAGTCTTCCTTCATGTTTTACATGATGCCACGCTGGCTATAATGATGAATCCTTCCTCCAGCTACAAGTAGCACAAAATTTAATCTTCATGCCATGCAGCATGTTTCTACACAATGACTTAGGACATTCACTTCTGAAATTCTACTGCATCACCTAGGACTTACGAGCTGGACTTCAATGTCATCATCATAATAATATTAACTTTTCTAATTAAAGCAAAATTCATATATTTGCCCTAATTATTGAGGCCTTCTAGCACAGAAATTATATTCTATTTTCACATATGATTTCATGAGGAATTTTTAATTATTTATTAATATATAAATACATACTTCAGTTTGAAATCTGGTCTAAATCCTTCTGGTAATTGCAGCTGATCCATTTTTTCTGAATGACCAGAATGGCCTGTACAAACAAAAAGTAAAAAATCACTGATTATTCACCTAGATGTAATTTCTATATTATAGAAAGGTGCAGAGGCACATCACCAGAAACTGAAATTCCAAGCTGTTCTTGCCACTTACACCATCATCTCTCTACCCCATTGTGGCAGAACCAAAGTGCTTGTCTTTTGCATGAATATTACAACATTTTCACATACAAATATACAGATTTCTTCAGACTTACTTGCACAGTCTTCATTTCGAAGTAAATGCAGAGCTTTTACTTGCTGGGATACTGTTTTGATCCACTGAGTTAGGTTTGGCTGGCCTGAAAAGTCTAACCTGTCAAAAAAAACCCCAAAAACTGTTAAAACAATCTGTAGACAGAATTAGTATTTCACAGGCATTCCAACATCATTCAGGTGTTTCTCAACAGGCTCTTTCTCTGCTGCCCATATATTTTTTCTATGTTCAGTTCTTTTTCTGCAGGTCCTATGCTTTCCTGTCCTTTCATACTCTAAATTCCATAATATACAATGCCAAAGTAAAATCCATAAACCAAAATAAGCAGATAGGCAATCCACTCAAGTCTATCAAAATAGGAAACAACAAACATTCAGGAAGGTTTTCTGGGGTGTAAGCTGGTTTGGGATCTTGGTTTTTTACATTTATTGAGGACATTTATAAACCAAACTGACCTGTTAAACAAAACTCTTGGTGGAGGAAGCAGAGGAATAACAGTGTTGCTCAAGCATTCACAAAGTGGGCAAAGGAATTCACCATTTTCTACATCATAACTTGTGTGTACTCGTAATCTTTGTTGTCTTCGTTGCTCTTTTGCTTGGACTGCATCAAAATACCTTTAGAAAAGAGCAAGACATTAGTGGCAAATTATTAATATTGAACATAGAAATTCAAGGATTCTCAGGAAGACACAGTTTTGCCTTTCCCCAAACAGAGGTAGGAGAATTATCTGCAGGAAAAAGCTCTACCGTCTGATTGATAAAGTATTAGTGCTTTTGGCTGCCAAAATCTACCCTAAAGTGCTGAAGTTCACTGGGCTGTTAAAAACATGGTTAAGTCTGAACATTACATTTAGGAAAAAAGGAGAAAAGGTGAGAGAAAGTTGAAGCTTTAAGAAAACCAAAACCAAACCAAACAAACAAAAAACCCAAACAAAACAAAACAAAACACCACAAGCAAACAAAATGCCCTGAACAAACAAAAATCACAAAGAAAAAAATTTAAAAAACAACAACAACAAAAGCCCCAAACCAAACCAAAAAACCCAACTCATTTTCACATAATTTTTTTTAGGAAGATGCCATGAGCATTATCCTTGGGCATTTTCTATTACTGGCAACAACCAAACAGCAGCAGCTGGAGAAACTGTTAGCTGAACCCTCTACGAAAAAGGAACTAAATTCACTGCTTAGCTAAATGTTACTGCTATTCCAGAAGCCTCTGATGTGGTATAAAGCATGCCCAATGATGACCCCAAAATGATATGAATACAGGCACCTAAGGGCATTTCCAAGAGATAATGACAACCACAAAGGACTGTACACGAGCTACACAAGAAGATTAAGAATCTATCTTCAGTGAGCAGTGACATCAAAGACCACAAATGAAACCTGTGCGTGGTAATAGCCACAGAATCTCTGGGAGCTCCTAATACTCTTCACACACAAGGCAGAATCTGAAATTAGGCACTTCAGAAGCCATGCCAAGGAGCAAAGCAAGGGCCTAATCAAAGTCAGTGGCATGAATGGTTTGAATTTGTCACGTGGCATTGGCACCACACAGCACTAAGCAAGTTTATATGACTCCAAAAAATCAAAGAATAAAAATAACTGCAAAAGGCTTTATTAAAATGCTAAGAAAAAGAGCATAAAGCTCAGTTTATGTTGAAGATGAACTTGAACTAGGTCACAGATGTTTCTACTTCAAATTAAACATGTTGGAGGAATTAAGGGTGCAAGAGATGCACTGTCATTTAAAACCTCAATAGAGAGCAGAAGAAGCAGCAAAAGCATGTCTATCAGTGAACTGCAAAAAAACCCCAAAAAGTCTGAGCTTCAGATATATGTGCACCACAGGGGATTATGCATTGGGATAAATAAGCAAAGGGAATGCAAGCTGCCATGTATGGCTTTGGACTCTTCTATACCAAGATGACAATAAATGAAAGCTATTTTGAGGATGTTTACAGCATTTGATTTCTTCTCTTCTTTTTTCCAACAGAAAGCAGTTTTCATCACTTCTGGAAATTCCTTTACAAGTTTACTATATGGCAGGAATTTTGCCATTAAAATTAGTGCTACTAGGCAAACTGATATAACATGTTATAGCCAAACATAACATGTTATTTGAACTAGAAACTTAAATATAATCTTTTACCTTTGCCAACAATGAGCGTGCATAATATGTCCACAGCTACCCGTGTGTGTTCCACATGACAGATCTGGGTGCATGAATAAGGGGTCATACTTTTCTGTATTTCAAAGAAAAAAAAAAACAACTTTGAAATCAACATTTATCAAAAGACTTGACTGCAGATTAATGTTACCACATTCGCATTATTATTTAACTTAATCACAGAAGTGTAACTCATTTGATGAAGCATAAAACACATTAATCCACAACAACCTAAACTGTTTAAATGATTTACAAGTATCACCTTACTTTCGTTTGAGGATATGTACCGTACTTAAGGCTTCAAACCAAGTTTTCAGAGGTGTTGGGTCCTGATAAAAGTCCCCAAGATCAACCTGCAGTTTTCAGGTGGTTCAGCACCATCAAACAATGAGTCCAAGGACATTAATCTTCAGTGTGAGAATGCAAAACAATTCAGTGCAAAGATTTCTATGTGTTTACACATATACAATCCAGAGAAACATTTCTAACAATGCCCTTACTCACTGTGATCTGTTTCACAAAGTACTTAAATCCAAGATTTTTTTATTATCGCTTAGAGGCATTTCAGATGATATAACTGAGAGGAAGAAAATGTACATCTTGTGCTTTTACAGCACTACATTAACACCTCCTCTCTCTGATGTTACAGGCATGGTTTAAGAACAAACGCTTCTGATTTTAATGGTTTTTTCAACAGTTATAAATAATTTGTCACAAATGAATGGCAGAACATTGAGCTCATGCCTCACAGTGATTTACATTATTCAGCACACACATTTCTACCTCCCTAAAAATATGGGAGTTTTGCCACTGATTACAATGAAGCCATTCACAAACAGTGAAGGCTGTGTCACTGTCTCAGAAGAACAAATGCTGTTGCCACAGTGACCCCAACACTCTTTAATATTTAAGAAAACTATGAACAGTACTTACCAGGGTCTGGAGCAATTTTGTTTCTATTTTTAGACAACACAGTTGATCGCTGAATAAATGCTGCCAAGACCATAGCCCTGCTGTCCACTTTAACTTCTTGCTCCTCCTGGCACAATATACACATAACAACCTGTCTGGGTTCAGCTACTCTAGTTTGCTCTGGACCCAAGGCTGTGAGTTTTGCATCCGAAACTACAGGGCTAGAATATTCAAAGAACATTAGTGAGCAAATTATTTGAAAAACATTGTAATTCAGATCATGACATAAGTGTGTTTAGTGAGTTTCCTAAATTTATGATAAATGCTCTCTGACAAAAAATAGCATTGGCATTTATATAACAATTCCTATGTGCCCAGAAGTAGCATGTATTTTCCGGAAAAAATTCATACCCTCCCAATAGTATAACCCACTCCAGTTTAACACAGAAACAGAATCTGCAGCCCTCCATCATCACCATCCCTTAAGTGTCTGATACGAATTTTGAAAACACTCTCCACTTCCCCACAAAATCATTAGCATTCTCTAATTCTTATTTCCAACTACCAAGCAGATTTTCTTCCAGATCTTCAACAGACACATAATCAGCTATTTCCAATTTGCTGTGTTTAACAGCATAGTCTCTTCAGCATTATTAATAATTTACTGGGTGATTTTGTACAAAAAATTATTTGCCTGTTTATGTTTATATTTATCCCACAATTTTGACAGAGAGGGGGAGGGAAGCATTCCATTTACTACTGTTTTTTGTCTCAGAAACTAATGAATAGTTTTCCATCAAGATCAAAAAAAAAAAGAGCTTTTTGAAGCAGTAATAATAGGACAATCTGATGTGAGCATTAATGGGAAAAAATTTAAACAAGATGCCTTTACCTATTTTCATGGACTCCGGAGGTTGAAGTATCCAGCTCCTCCAGAGTTTGCTGAAAGAGTTCTTTGTTTTCATTAATGAAGTGCCGTTGCATCTCAGACATCTGGGCCATGATCTTCTCCCTGCGCAGTCTGGCAATCTCAGCTTTTCGCTTCCTTTCAGCTTTGTCTTTATCACGTGAACTCTGAAATTGTATCGTTCACTCAGTCATTTTTAAAGTCTTGTTACAACAGATTATTTATTTTAGCTACTGCTATGTGTAACTTGTACTAACGTCCAAGCTATGAAAATTTCATAAAAAGACAAAAGAAAAGTCTACCAAACAGTCATTTTGTGCCCACTTTTCTTTAGCTTCTTTTCAATGCCAGGCACAACTGCAGATCCAGAAGGGGAACCTTTTCACCTCAACCTTTAACTGTATTTTGTATTTCTCTTCCCTTTAAGCATTCATGGGATAAAAGGGTAAGAGAGTGACATGTCTCATCTCTGGTGCTGCTCTCCCTCCACAGCAGCTGCATTCCTAAATGCACTACAGGGCTCCAAGGTCTGTGTGCAGGACCTAGAATGTCATGTCGAGCTACACACATCAGCAGAGCTTATCTGGAATGACCTGCATGGTAAAAATACATAAATACCATTTCTTTTAGCATCTTTCCATAGAGTCCGAAATTATGGGAAGAGCAGAAACATTTAATGCTGTTAGTGAACTATAGACAATTCTATGGAGTAGAAATGCCAAAGATACGGAGACTACAATATATATAACAAAGAAAAACAGTCTAGGGACTCTACCAATAGGTTTTTCAAACAAATGAGTTTGATCTATGAACTGTGAGACAAACTTTCGGAAGTCACTGACATTTCCCATGTTTGATTTAGAGCTACAATTACAAATATAGTCCTTTGCTAGTTCCCACCCAGACCTGTTCTAGATGAGCTGCTACAGATTGTTTTTACCTCCTCCATAATATTTCCTTCTGTCTCAGCCACGGGACTTGAAGAGGAGCTTTGTCTTAGCTTTTTAATAGTGTTAAAAGTCTGTAAGAAAAAAGATAGCCTTTAATTTGTTTGTGACATGAGACTGTAACTGTGTATATTATAATGCTGACCATACAATGTGCAGTATTGGAATCCAGAAGAGTACAATTAGGTACAACAAATCCACATGGGAAATAAGGCAATCATCCAAATGTAATTAGGAAAGGTTCAAAAATCTTATTTCCATGATTTTCAGTGGTGATTTAAAATATATTTACCTTCAATATCCATCTGATCATGTCCTTGTGCACTTCCAGATGAGGTGCATTTTGCAGTGTTTCTAGCATAGCTAGTATGCTAGGGGAATTGTTGGGCGCCTCTCCTGGTTCTGAGAGAAAAAATACAATGAGAATTGATTGTACCATTACTGACAAATTAATCATTCAGTAACATTAAAAACAATAAACCCCGATGCTTGTTCAGCAGCTGAAGAACTCCTTCAACAGATACAATATGTAACTTTTAATTCTCCCCCCATTGCAAACCTTTTCATTAATAACCTCTAAAACCTCAAAAGTCTTCCTCACTGACTGTATTTTCTTACAAAAGAAATGCACCATACGTGCTTCCTGGCTGTTTTCATCTTGGGAACTTCCAATATTTTATTTCCCACAACTTTTAATGGAACTTTCATGTCTTAGCAAAACTAGAGGCATTAGTCAGAAGATACAAAGGAGAGTCAAGATTAAAAGACTATTTAAGAATGCAACTATGATTTTTGCAATTGCATCTGATCATGTGCAGCAATCTTAATTGAGATGCTACTTAAAGATATTAAGAATCAGATCTAGAGGGAATTATTCAACTTCTGGATTTCTCCTCTAGAAAACACCGTTAGTGTTGTACCGTCATAGATCTACACATGTGTAAAGCATGGATCTATAGTCAACTTGGTAACATTTTGATGGATAAACAAATATACTCTTCTGGTAAATACAGTTTCAGAAGAATAAAATAGGAGACCCTGGCATTTTCAGTTATTTCAAATATGCTATACATTTGAAAAGAAAGGCATACTTGATATTTTCTGAGTGAAGGTAAATGTTACAACATTCTCCTCACTGAGATTCTCCAGATGTTGTTTTTCTTCTTGTAGTGCCATTCCAATCAAATGCAAAACCTAGATAAAAATGACAAATTTTAGTTCCTTTCTTACATAATTCACATAATCTTGTTATATGGTTTGGATAATTCATTAAGAAACAGGAAAGTCATGTAATACAATTATATATGAAGAACATATTTGAAGTTATTTCTATATACAGAATTTCAAAGCTACATTACACAGGAGCAATAGTGTTTGTCTGAAATTTTGCCACATAAATTCCACATTAAATACCGGCATCGTTCTGTTTGCTGTCTGGAATAGTGAGGGAGAAGTCAGTACTTATCTTTCTCCCCACTCACTGCATGTTACTATTCCAAGTCTCTGGACAGAAGAAGCACGAAGCAGACTTTAAGTTCTTTTTATACACAAAGTTTAGCAACAAAAAGTTAAAAAATTTAAGTTAAATTTATTTTCTCTAGAAACATATTTTAAAATAATGTTAATTTTTAGGTCAGTGAGGAGCTGTAATCTCCTTGAACTTAAAAAATTTAATTACCCTATTTAGCAGTATGATAGTCTGAATGGCACTTTGAAGCTGAAATACTTCATTCTTGGTGGTGATCTCTGTCATGCTGTATCAGCCATTTTGCAACCTTATACAAATTAGCAGGATGCTCTAGACAGAAAGCTTTACTGATGTCTGGAATCAACACTGACACCCATGTAAGGAAAGGATAATCACTTGAAAATTTGTAACAGAACTGGAATGCAACAGACCAAGTATCTACAGAAAAAGTGGCCAAACACGAAGAGAGTCTTGAAGTTTTTCTAATTTGTTTTAATAAACAACAGTTGATTTCTCCTCAGTCTATCACATCTATTTAACAAGATCTCATTAGCTATGGGCCTCCTTTTGCAGATGTCTCGTATCCACCTTTGCAAGTGCTTCCAAGATAAAAGTGGTTGACTTGGGAAGAATGCAGTCCAGCTGCATGGCACCATCACAGACAAAGTGCCACGAGTTTCTGAGGAAGTCATAGGTCCCCAATGAATTTCACAGTTTTGAGAATGGCTGAAGACATTTTAGTTCAGTCAAAAAAACCCCAAAATCAACTTATTTTATTCAGTTACTCCAAAGCCTAGCATTCTTACATTACCTAAATATAATTACATTGTTGTGATTTATAATACCGATATATTGTTCCATTTTCAACTTTTTTTTTGTGTTATACAGAACTGCTTATGTTAATTTAAACCAAGCTGTAAAAGGTAACATACACTCAATAAGACTGGATGTCAAAAAATTAATACTCAGTTTCAAAACTGGGGTTTCAATGCAAAATGTTATTTAAAAATCCATCACTATTTTTTAAAAGTTTGGAGTTGGACCCTAAAGCAACAACCCTGACCAATATGAACAACCCCTGGATAGCAGTTCACCACTCACCTCTGCAGACTCCAGAAAATGACAATCATGACACCAAAATCTACAATAACCCTCCAGGTTTCTAAAGATCATTATAAATAACAAGGAACAAACAGCTCAGTTAAGTTTTCCAAAGCTGATACATTTTCAAGTTAGAAAATACTTCTGCACGCTTTCATGATTTTTTCCTAAAGTGATTTAGCCTAAACTGAAAATAAGCAAAGGAACATCAAGAAAAAATATCAATGTCTGCCTAATATGCAGCAACTCAGATTAACAGGTTCTCTACCACAGTAAACATTACTGCCACTGATTCAAGTAGAATTCTTCCTTCTCATATGCATCCCATTAGAAATTTACCCAGGTCTTCCATTCCTTTTAAAAATAAATCGCATCAGAGGCAGAGGGGTTTCCCTAGTTTTGCGTATCAGGAAACACCACTTATTTCTCATGCAGAGTATTCTGGGTATTTCAGACACCAAGTAAACAACTCAAATCTGTAAAATCATGTTGAAATGCTACAATGAACATTGCTGCATTAGCATAAGCATGACTTTAAATAAAAAACCCATACCCTTTGCAGCATGGACTCCGACCAGGCATAGCCGTTGTGTTCCACTGCCCACTGCAGTATAGTTCCCATAATGCACAGCATGACATCAGACTGCAGGATATTCACCAGGCTGGCAAAAAGTGGGCAGAAAGGAGGAAGAGCTGGCGGTGGAAGTGCTGAAAGGAAAATTTGTGTGTTTGACATTTCTCCAAAATGTACAACACTCATTTAAAATGTCTGATTTAAAAGCTCAACCCAAGACATAGGGTTGGAACTAGATAATCTTTGTGGTTCCTTCCAACCCAAACCCTTCTGTGATCCTAAGACAGAATACAGCTGCTTGATAATCAGTGTTACCAATACAGGCTGCAACATTCAGCATGGCTTGTGTGTAACAGAAAAGCCAAAGGAATAAGCTGTTCAGAAGGCTGGTTCCATGACAAATCAAATCTCTGACTATAGCCAGGAAGAAATAAGGGAAATTGCTTCATTTCTAACCAACTTCTACTATAGACCAGGAACAGGCTGTTAGTCTAAATGTCAGGGCAATACACAGCTTGGTATGTGATTCCCTCTTCTCCCATCTCCTCTCAAAAATAAATACCTGTATCTTCTCTGTTCTGTCTTTTCAGCTTTCTTTGTGCTTCCTCTGCCTGAAACAGAAGAACAATACCGGCATTACTCAAAATCTGTACCAATATAAAACTAATAAAAGAAGCATTCATGCTTTCCTACATTGTTACTGTTTTTTCCCAGCCTTAAATAAACATGAAAGATTTCATGTCTTTTCAGTTTGTTTTATGTTGTAAAGTAGGGCATGCAACTTCAAAATTAATCTTTCCTCTTGAGCCAGCCTGGATTCTTCTCCTAGCATAAAACTGTAAGGTAAGTTTGAGCTAAAATGGCAGCTTCCATAAAGGTAAGGGAAAATACAGATTGTTTTAAATACTTCCAGTAAAATAAGATGCAAGGGAACCCACAGACAAACTCCTGAATGCCCACTGATTTCAACAGCTCTGTATAGGGCACGGGATCCAGTGGCACAGAAATCACTCTAAAATCTTGGGCAAATTTTGTTAACGTTCTCAAATATCCAGATGGTAATACTTCTTCACAGAAGTAAGCTTTGGAAAAAGGCAAACAAAAAAAGAGACACAAAATAAACCCCAGGAAGTTAAACTACTAGTTACCTTTGATTGCTCTGCCCTTGAAAAGTGATAGAAATACAGATTGAAGTTCTTGGCACATTCTGGTTTTAATTCATACAACCCTCTACCTGTTAATCCAGGTTTCCTACAAAACACCAAAGCAAACAAAACACTTTATGTCCACTGGTTCTTAACATCGGAGAATAAACAGTTAACCAGAACAGCTAACACACACTGCCTAATAGGCATTCTAGAAATTAAATAAGGAACAGTATTAAGAATTCTGCACACATGAGTAAAGCCATGGGAAATCACCATGACTCAGCCCCCTTCCTTCCATTCTCTCATTTTCACTAACTTAGACATTTCATTTCTGAAGTTGAATCATTAGAATAAAGGGAAACATACTTGAAACATGCCACTTCTTCAATCACACTTTCCATCCCTGTCTCTCTGTTCTCCTACATGGAGTGAAAAGGCAAGACAGTGTGTTACTGTAGTCCTTGGAATAAACACATTCAAATATCATACCATACTAGAGTAAGCATGCAAAATGAATGTAGTACAAAGTTATTTTACTGGCACTCAAGAGAACACTAAACCACATAACGTGAAAATACATTTAGGAATACCATCTCTGCAAAGGCATTTTTTAAAAGTCATGCCATTCTAAGTGCTCAATTTGTACTGCTTCTCCCTGTCACAATAAACTCGGATGTAACAGCAGCAGAAAAAGACTAAGTTAGCTAACTCAGCACATTTTTAGAATACACAGCCAGAATTTCTGGTTTCTAGGCCTTTAAATTGAAATAAATATTGGAAAGCTAAAAAGACCAGTTACTGAAAAATGGTAAAGCAACCACAAAAGGCAGCATGAGACATCAGCTCAAATATGTAACAATACATCATACACAATTTACCTTTTAATATTCCCATCCCTTTCCTGCAATACATACTCACAGCAGTCAACAGGCCAGGGAAAAAGTATTTAGAACTGACAATATAATTTAGAACTTCAACTTAAATACCAGTTTCTCTTCCATGCAACCCTAAATTATTCTTAAATAATTATAAAATTTGACTTTTCAGTTTAAAATATTTAGAAAAAAGAAAAAATTTCAGAATTTATCATTAAAATTACTACCAGTAAAGTAAAACATTAGCTTTGGAATTTTGACTGTCTTCAGAAATAATTTTTAAAAGATTGCTTCAAAAATATTAAAAGGAAAAAGGAAAGCAAGCTTTGCTGTCCAACAGAAGTACTCAGAATTCAGATAAATTATTCTGTTCATGTAAATGAAGCATTTATGTTACACAAGTCATAATACAGTGTCTGATTCCATGTCTTTTCATTTATTGTTAGGTTTTAAAATATACCAGCTTATATTTCTGGATAGTTCTAACAACCCACTTCCATATATCTAATTCAGGGTGTACAAGCAGCCTGCAGAGACTGCTGGCCAGATGGCCTGATTAGAAACAGTATTAAAAAGAGAAAGGAGCTGAAGAAGCTCACAGGTTCCTGCCTCTTTCACATGTTGTTCCCTCTTTGCCTCTCTCCTACCTTGCCTCGAGAACTATTAATCTGTACCCATGCTAACCTTGCTCTTAGCATAATCATGCTGCTCCCGTTCCACATTAAGTGACATGAACTTGTGAAAGAAAATTTTTCAGCAATCAGCCTTATAAAGTTGAAGCTGGTTCCTCCCTCCTTGACAAGTTACTTACATCTTCAGGTAGTGCCTTTACCAATTCACTGTGAGCCATTGGCCTGATGCTCAGCTGATGGATGATCTCTCGCTTGATTTCATCTGTTGCATTTACCTGTCCTATTCCAGGACTGAACCTTTCACCTGTAGAAATAAAATACACCTTTTTTTTTTTTGGATTTTAAACATTTTTTTATCTTTTTCTCTAAGTTAAAGGCTGGAAAATAAGGTGCCTTCTGTGAAATCTTGTGTTCACCCACCAGTGTTCAAAAATTCATTATAATGATCTAAGCTAGTTTCAAGGCTTTTCTCCTAGGAAAGAAGTCAGAGCTACAGGAAGTTCACAAGAGAACTGAACTTGAGATGACAATGAAGAATGTGCATTCCAGACCATTAAAGAGCCTAACTTAAAAAAATTATAAATATATTCTGAACTTACCAATAATCATTATAATGAGGTATAGCATCTCTTCTATAAGAGTGTTGTTTTGTTGAACAACATCCTGAAGTAAAACAATTAGAAAACAAAATTACATTTTTCAATAATTATTCCATATGCTGAAAATACTTTTCCAGTGATTCAAAACATTGCCTGCTTTTACCCTTAGCACTCCCAAATTGAGCTATGCTGAAACACAGCCATAAGTGTAAAAATTATACAACATTTTCTGACATTTACCAGTTTGACAGGTAAAAACATTCATGCATATTTCAAACCGGTCAAATGAAATTAAAATAGGATAGGTTTTGCTTTTTTATCAAGAAATATCTCAGTCTCAGTACAACAGCATCTGATACATTTTGAAAAACAAAACTGCAGATTTCTTATTGCAGTAGTACATAAAATACCTTGTTAGTATTTTCTGTGCTAAATCTTTTGCCATAGTCTGGAGTACTAAATATCTGGTAAAGTTCAAAGCGACTCAGCATTATCATCAGGAAGTGATTTGGATCCATCATAGACACACCTGTCTATTAAAGAAAAATATAAAGTTTATAAACAGAAAACAGATTGGGTGTTATCATAGCATGTTTGTATATTTATATATGATGTTCACTGTATACTCTTTATAAAATTAATTCCTCTCTCAATCCTACGAATGAAGACTTAGTATTTAAGTTTACTCTCTTAGGACACCAAAAACAAAAGTGTAAGCCCGTTTGACAAGCAGAATCCTATGCTTTATTAAGAATTTCTGATGTCTTTTTAAGGGCATCATATAAAATATTCAGGGTTACTCCTATCTCAAACAGTCTAAACAAACTTCAATGAAAGACTTTTGTTTGGTTGTTTTTATCTGTAGAACTTTGTTCCTGCTGGCTTATCTTCTAGCAGGTGCAATATTCCACAGTATATACCACTGAAGATTTTAACAACAAATTCCAATCTGCAAAAGAAAGGCTGAAGGTTGTAGAGCAAAGCTTCCACAACCTTCTTGGAAAGAAAAATACTGAAGCTTCAATGCAGAACAAACATTAACTTTCAGAAGTTTTCATTTCTGAAAACTACTGGCTGAAGTTTTTTTCTGTTTATTAAACAAGGTATCTAAGTTTGCCAATTATAAATATTTGTTGTTAGTGTACTACTGCTAATGGGACCATCTTTAAAACAGAGTAAATTTCCAAGAAAGCTATAGGATATCTACCCAAATGGGCAGGGAAGATGATCTTTAAAAATCAGTGGCAGATCAAGCCTCTGGGATATATGTCTGAAAGCAGAAGTAAATTGGGACATATTTATCTTATTGGGTATTGCTAACTCTAGGCAAGATTTGAGGGACTTCCTGAGAAAATATTTTGCTGCCCCAGTGAACTATGTGCCCCGAGCTGCAAATTTTAGATTATATTACATTGCTGACAGAGCTAAAGAGACTGCCACATTTGCAAAAAATCTCTTCTGAAGGGAAAAAAAAATTCCACACAAACACTGAGTACATTACTGAAGACATGCAGACTTACGAAACTGCCAGTACAGCACAACTCATTAGTTAAAATATTACATTCTTGAATATGTGGCATATATGCACTAAACAGAAAATTCTGCACTTTTCAAATTATATTTAAAAAACAACTATTACAACAACAGTTATTTCCTTTACAAATTATTCCATAATTATATAGATAAAATAAGAAAACTGAAGTCCTTCCACAAAAATATTGACTTTTTTTCCTTAAAAAGGTTCTGATGAATATAAAAACAAACACACACGCACATCCTGAAAATACTTGAAAAAATGCAAACTGGTATACATGGTTACCTGAAGCATTACTATGTCTTTGTCAAACATCTCCCTCCTGCACTTCACATTATGATAGTAATAAATCTGAAAAAAATACCCAAAACACCACAATCATTAACAAAGGTAATATTTAATCTAAAATTATTTTACTTTTGTAAAAATAAACTTTGCCATACCGTGTTCATAAACAAAAAATGAATCTGTGATTTGAAAAAGATTATACAATTTTATCTGTATGCAAAAAGCTTTTTCATAAAGCATAATATAAGTATAGTTGCTGCCTCGGTTGTAGCAATGCAGTGTCTGGATTGTATAAACTTAGAAGCAAAAATCTTTTTGACCTTTTTAGCTTACATTTTTGTTTAGCGGTTTAGCAATTAACTGTTTGAAATTCACAGGAGAGAAAGCCCTTGCAGTTGGAGAAACGTTTTTTCTTCACTTCATGAATTGCTCTTTAATCATTTGAGATACCATCTTTCAGGAATTGCCAGTGTCAGCAAAATGTTAATATTGTGACAGAACTATACTTAACCCAAACCATCCCGGGAAGGAACTGAACAGGACTGAGCCAGGCAGCACCCACACCACAACCACTGCATGGCTCTGAAAGGTGGGAAAGTTTGATTCCACCACAATCAAGGAAAAATCAATAGGGCTGACAAGTTTCTACCTAGGACTTGGAACAAACTTCAGTGTGCTAAAGTCTCCTATAGACACATACCATTTCCACCAGAATTACATGAAGACAGTAGGCATGCCTTCCCTTTCTTCTCCACCCTAATAATCCACACATATAGATGCCCATTCCTATTATCTGGGAAATATCCAAAAGGAGCTGGCTGAACATGAGCTTTCCATAGCCAAAGTAAAGAGAAAGGACTTGCAGACTGTGGGAGTTATGTTATCTCAACGAAACCAAGCTCTTAACTTCAAGATCCTGACGACAAGGGGAAATTAACACAGAGACTTATTTCACTACCAAAAGCTATGCTAAAATTCCAGATTTGATGTTTGTTTACAGCACTATGGGCACTGCTGTATTTGTACATAGCTAGAGCTCTTTTTGTTTTAATGGCAAGGACACCACCTTATAAAGATCCTTCAAGAGTCAAGTGTCAGAATGTAATATATTTGAGCAGCTTCATTCAGTCTCCTAGTAAATATACACTGCAATTATCTAATGGAGATGAGGGCTGATGGGACTGAAAGAATTTTCTTGCAAATAAATCAAGTTAACACCTCACAGAATTAAACCCTATTCCTGTCATAATTTAAGTCTTGCTGAGAAAATCACTTGAGACAATCACCCTGGTGGGTGGTACTGACAGTACCCATTTTATAGCTGTTATCCTTGAAACACCTAATTTATACTAACACTGAGAAAGTAAGTTTAGAGATTAAAGCAGCCAGTCTCCAGAAGTATGACAGCTAAAAGCCAAGAAACGCTGAGTTCTACACTGCTTCTAATGCTGTGGGGTCTTTGGATTTCAATTACTTTATAAATATAAACAGCCATAATATCATAATGGTGCATATTTTTGTATCTGAGACACTTTTATGTGGAGGTGATGAATGTAGTACCACAGATGTGCAGATGTAATTCTGCACTTCCAACTGCTGCTGGACAGTACACAGTAAAAAAGCTAGGAGCTATTAACTGCATTAACTAAAACTTCTTTACACACTGAGCACTAAGCTCAATGGCTACTGTAGCAGTCCTGAAAAAAAAAGCAATTTCTGACTAAAAAAAAAAAACAAAGACCAGTTTAAAAGTCCTGAAACAAAAAAGTAACTTCTGAGTAAAAAAAAAAAAAAATAATCAAAGACCAGTTTAAAAGCAGAAAGAGTCAAACTATGTCAGTGCTGATAAAAATGCCTATCTTACATTGCCTTCCATAAGACTGACACAAGTAAAATTTCAAATCAATGCAGAAAAATATGGTTTTGAGGTTTGAAAGACTAAGAGCTCCCTCCATACTCAGCACTGGTAAAGTCCCATCTCCAGTGCTGTGTCCAGCTGTGGGTCCCTCACTTCAAGAAATATGAGGTTCTTCCAGGCAGCCAGCGACAGGACAAGAGAACATAGCCTCAGGTTGTGCCAGGGGAGGTTCAGGTTGGACATTGGGAAGAATTTCTTCATGGAAAATTTCTTCATGTTAAAAGAATTTCTTCATGTTAAAAATTGAAATGGACTGCCCAGGGATGTGGTGGAGTCTCTGCCCCTGGAGGTGTTCAAGAAGTGACTGGACATGGCTCTTCATGCCATGGTCTAGTTGATAAGGTGTGTTTGGCCAAGGGTTGGACTTGATGACCTCAGAGGTCTCGTACAACCTAATTGATTCTGTGATTCTCTGAAATTATCCTGAGAAAAGCGTGGTTCTACAGCTACTATGCACTTACCTGATTAACAAGAGAGAAGCCATTCCTTCTCCACATCCCTGCATGCACCTGGGCACATAGGACTAGGCATCGTAGAGGATGTTCTATTAGCATAGGTGGGCTAAGTTCACTCTGCAGTAAGAAAATGCAGTACTTTGATGTATACAGAGAAAATAAAAGAAAATGGGACTGAATTGAACAAGGGTGATATTTCTGATCATTAAAATATTTGGGCGCTACAAAAGACAAGCAAATCCAGCACAAAAGTTAGATGAGCCTATTCCCAATCTTTCAAATCGTTGTTAACCACCCCAAAGACATTCTGTCTTTGCTCCACACAGCTACTGCACAAGGGCTTGAGTTTATTCCTAAAGACAGCGGCTTTCATATTTTAAAACATCAACAACAGCAATTTAGTAACACTGTAATTATTTCATTTCTTTCATTCAAAGGTTAAGTACTACTTCTTTCCAAAGACAACTAGATTTCTTCTCCCAGTTAGGTTTTATCCTCTTTTATTTTACTTTTTTTGACTACCCCTTAAAGAAATAGCATATCAATAAGAACAGGCAGAAAGCAAGAAACAGCTGGGGAAGAAAATTAGAACCCAGCCCAAGAAAAAGGAACCAGATGCTGCCCGGGGCTCCTAAAAACAGTTTCTACTACAAAAATGAGGTTATGCAACCTGAGTCTTAGTTACTTTAGAGAGCAGTCATGAATATCTAGATATTAATCTTTTAAGAGGTAGTTTTATGTACTAAAGATACTCTCTCTGAGTAGAACTCATAGTACAAAGGTCCTTTGTTTTATTTAATAATACCCTACACTTACATGACCAATTTCACATTCAGCATTAATTACATTTAATGAATATACTACATTTAATTACATACCAGGGGTAGCAGCTCTGGAAACTTATATGCCACTTCAGTTTTACTCAGCAAAACATGCAAGCCTACATAAAGACATAAAAAACCCATGCAGAATATTACATATAATATTTATGTAATTCAAATAGGACAAGAAAGGTCATCTAATTTACTCTCAGACCATTTTCTGGACACAGCTACAGGTCTGCAAATTTATCACCTTGGAGCTACACAGCTATTTCCTGAAGAAACATGTTACAAAGAATATGTTTTAAGAGAATTGAAGTTTTCCCATTGTATCTGTATAAACTTTGCAGTACAAGTGCGATTTTTGCCTTTTTTTTTGACTCTGTCATGTCCCTGCTGTGAGAGCCAAGAGTCCTTGGTCTGTCAGGACAAACAATCAACAGCAGATATCTCATCCTTTTTATCAGTCCTTGGGGGGTTTATAAAATACCTCAGGAACTAGAATAAGGCCCCTCCAAAATATATGAGGGTTTTCTGGTTTGCTTTCTTTTGATGTTACAAGGACTTTGCTCAAAGATTCAAATATTCAAAGCTATTTGATACTGAGCTGCTTAGCACTTTACCTAAGAATTACCTTTTTCACTCCATTATTTGTGAATTTATTTTTATCACATCCTTCTGATTCTGTAAACTAAAATTCACAAAGCTTTTTTCAATACAACTGTTGAACAAGATAGGCACAATATGAAGAGAAAGGCATAGCTCAATTTTCTGGTGACACATCTGTTTGATAAATCTGTTCTCTAACAGAATGTTGATTAGTCTATTCAATCTGACAGCTAAACATATTCCAAAACAGTCAACCACAGCCCATATTTTGTCGCAGTTCTTTTGCATCACTCATGTGGCAAAAGCATGTAGCTATACAAATCTATATGGCTATATCTACAAATCTATATATAGCTATACAAATGCTATACAAATCCAAAGGCATGAGACTATCTCCACCAGCCTGAATGATAACAAGTTCTCTGGTGCTTGGGAGCATCTGGCCTAAAGGCTACCCAACAGCTAGAAAATGGCCAAAATTCATCCTGTTCAGGCCTTAAACAATGCTTGTGTGTGTCTTCATGTACACGCAAACACAAATCACATCTATAGAACATTTTTCATTTCCAGGAATATTTTTCAACTGTTCGTACCTGCAAGTAAGCGAGAAACTGGGAGATGAATGCTAACTTTTTCCTGAGAAACGCAGTATCTGATGGTCTCAACTGAATGTCCACACATACTGAGGACAATAGGCTGTTCTCCATCAGTAAACCCACTATGACACTGCATCAACACAGTCAGGCATTTCTTGTAAGCTTCAATCAATACTTTTTCCTAAAAGAAAGATTGCAGTTTACAGAGATTATGGAAAAAACCACAGCCCTGAAAAATAATACAGACAATATAACGAACACTCTGAAGGGTTTGAGATTTTTACTTTTAACAACAGTCCTGCAAAATTAAGAAAAGGAATCCAACAAGAGTCAAAATAAGGAGGGCACAAATTGCAAAACTCGTACTGGTATGTCTGATTAGAAAAATACCCACTAGTATGTTGTTTGGGTTTGGGGTTTATTGACATTATGGTAACTTTCTGAACACTGATCATGCTAGGCTAGTAAAACCTGCACATTAACTACCAGTAACAGATTAAAGCCAGGCTGAATGTTCAAGAATTCTAGGATCACTTATTCAACCGCCATTTTTTATCATGCTCAAGTTCTCTAATTCTGAAACTTGAAACACTTATGGAGCAGACACATGATTTCTAATCAGGAATTATTTATAGATCCAGGGCCTACTCCTCCATTCCCTCCTCTTTGAAAATGATAACCTGATAGTGTAGTGATAATCACAATCTTCAGATGTGTGACAAAACTCCCTGAAATATTTGTAAAAGGCTTAACCACATTCTTATGAATTGGTCAGTACAAACCATACTTGTGTTGAAATACAGAAAATATCTGCATTCACTCATAGAAGATGTTCTTGGCTTATGGTGAAGTTGTGTTTAGGTCAATTTTTACAGTATTAATATTTGGGTTTTATCCTTCTTCACGCAGAAAAACAATTAAGAAGGAACTTACATCTAACGCACACCAGTCCTGCATCATTGAAATAACAAGTGTTAATTTCATCTGCAGTGTAAATGCTGCTTCCCACTCTGGTTCCATTTCGATGTGCTGTCCTACTTGACGAGTTATTGGATCCATACCCTAGAACAAAAAGAATTATGCATTTCAACAATGTATCACTGAAATACGCTGACAGCATTAGCAGAAGTGTGAGACAGTGGTTAGCTATCCTTATTAACATGTTGCTGCTGCAACAGGTAAAAAGAACCTTGGGGGAATGAAAAGGAATGAAACCACAAGTGAAGAGGTCTATTTGTGTGTCAGGAACAATTTATTCCTCAGTACAAGGAGCAACTCTGCTGACACTTAAGATGAACCACATTTTGCTCACAGAATTAATTGTCTTGTCTGCCTCTACAGCTGCAAAATATGCCCCAAATTACACTTCTCTTTTTGAACTGCTCTTCCTTTTCATTATTTTCTGCAACAAACTTAATTTTAAAAAGTGAGGCAAGATGTTATGTTCTAGGAAAACATGACATGGCTCCAAAAGTGATACTGCACTTAAGCTATAAAATGAAGAGGAGCTCAAATTTCTTCTATTTTGACATAATGATAGCTAACTTCCTGCTTAAATTTCGCCAAGTTTCGTAATTCACAGATTTACATACCTGCATACATTTGAGTAATTCTAAGAAGGCATCAAAACCCTCCAGGAACTTGCGTCTCAAGTCATCTGACCACTCCGTTGGCTTACTTATCAACACGTACCTGGGTAGATTAGAAAGATGCAAGTGTTCATTTTAGATTTTTTTTTTAACTCCTCAATTTATCAAATACACATATAATTAGTATACTTACTTGAGATCCAAAATAAGGCTCTGGACACGTCTGAATTTGAAAGCCTGCAGAGCAGTGTAACGTTCAAACTGAAACCTGCCTTGGATGTCACGGTGCCTTAAGTGGTCCATGAAAGTTTTGATGATAGTGGTCATGAGATTCTCTTCTGTTATTAGCATTCGAGCCTATGCCAAAGTACATTGAAATTTGCTGTAGTTAACAGACACAGCTAACAAGATTTTCACATTGCACCATGAAGTTTATAAAATACATTTTTTTTAATCCAAAGTAGTTACATCAATAATTAGAACAGAACACTGAAAAGCACTCTTTTCACAGAATCACACAAGACAAAAAAAAAGGAATCTAGTCAAAAGTTATCATAAGCCAGATTTCTTTTTTCAGATCCTGTCTGTACAGAAGTCTGCCTATGGTAAGGCTCCTGCTAACCTATACAATTATGGCACAAGACATGTTATTATGTGTTTTATAATTAACTTGTACCTCCCTTTAAGTATGTGTTGTCTCATCTCAGATAGTTTTAGTATGAGCCCTTTAGGGGAGTGACAGCTCTTCTGTTTTCTGTTTACAAACTCTCAAGAGAGCCTCTTCTGAACTGGTAAGGAAGTGCATGTGCAATTTTCACACGGAAATTTCATGAAATGACCTGTCACTTGTCTCAAGGTCTACTGCATGCATCTATGTGTTGTAGGAAACAAATCAGCAAAGTCTACAAAGATTGTCTTCCACAGCCAGTCTAACCTAACCCAACTTCCCAACAGAGGAGGGAGCACTAAGTAATTATTGCCAGCTCCTGCTCATGAACACTTGCACGACTCCCCCATTCTGTTGCTTCTCCAGGTTAAATGGGATGAGCCTTACAGTTCTTGGATCTGGCTGGTAGACTCAACAAGATTGGCCACTCTGATCTACCACAATGACATTGTGGCTCTTGTCTAGAGCTTCCAGCAGGAAGTAGGTTCTACAGCTGCTAATGATAATCCAAAATAGTTTCTAAAATGCTACTGCAACAGGGGAAAAGAATCTAACAATTAACATTTTCCCCCCAAAAACTCATCACCAACAGAACTGCCCATCCACCCTCAAACCAAAAAACCTCAGTTCCTTGAGAGCTCAAACTCTTACATTACACTAAGATCAGTTTGAAATTTTACTGGAGGATGGTAGGGTGGTTTACATTCTTTAACTTATTCATTTAGTTAAGAGTGAATGGCTATAAATATATTAAAAAATAATACTTATTTTGTATGATAGGAGCTTATCATAACTACTTTCATGTCATTAGTCTATGCTATCATTCTGCAAAATAGTCAAAATTCACTTGCTTTGGTTTTTTTGCATGCTTGTAAAATAGAACACATATAAAAGGGGCACTGCAATTATTCTGCCCCGGGATATGTTTGAAATGACTTTTTAAAAAAGTCTGTATTGATACACATATTGTACCACCCCATCTGCCAAAGGGAAAAATACCATAACCATCTGAATAACATTAGCTGGTTAAGTCTAACTGTAAGTCTGAATATTTGCAACATTCTTATTGAAAGCACAAAAATTAAAAGAGGCAACACAATATTGTCCTGAACCATGTGAAAAAAAATCTAGAGTTCTTGTTGAATTCCCATGAATAACATCTATCCCTAGGAAACTGAAGAAGTTTGCTCAGTATTGTGAGTGCCATGCTACTATTGAATTTTAGAGCTCAATGAAGCTTATTAAATTTGGGAGGATTCAGAAGCATTCATTTTTTAAACAATTCTGGGTATGAAAATCAGACTTTTATTCCAGTACAGCTCCAAATTTTAATTTTTCTAGTTCATAATACAAGCAAAGGCAGATTTAAATGGAGACTGGAACACAAAATCAAGTTTGCCAAACAAGCTGGTAAAAGACCAGCAGATTTAGTGAGCTGGGAGAAGTCACACTGCTTGTAGCACCGAAATAAAACTGAACTGGAAATCTGAAAGAAGGCATTGTCTTGAGACTCAAAGTACCAAAGGAAGTAGGGAGTATCATGAGACAATTCTTGCTTGCATTTGTATTGATTAGAAAATGAACATAAAGTGGATCACTTATAAAACTGCACCAGAATGGTGCTCTGAAACCATGATTTGCAAACCATAACATCAATTTCTACAAATAGTGACTGTGGCTCAGTATGATGGGGAATTTAAATGTTATGTATCTCTAAATAAATATGAAAGCACCTTTCTAAAAAAAGTAAAAGAAAAATGTAAAAAGAAAAACTAGAAACACCCAGCCCACTCTGGGAAGCCAGACTGTAACTTCCCAATGTTGAATGCTTTAACTTCTAAACCCATAGCAATGTATGCCAACAGTCTGACTGTTCTGCATTTCCACAGTAATGTTAAAGAAATCTGCAGCCTTGATTTATGAACCTTGAGAGGCTTTTAACAAATAAAGATTTCCTTTTTTGGTCTTTTAGTACTTACAAGAGAAGGCACTGTGAATATCTGTATCGAGAGGTCAGCAATTGAGAACTCTCTGTCGTGGTCATCTTTCATAAAATCACTCTGCAATCGCTCATAGTTCTATTAAGAAGGAGGCAAAAAAAGGCAAGGAGTGCCAACTATCAGTTTTTAAAAGAAAGACAGGCACTACTCACCAGAGTAGGTACAGTGAAGAGTTGGACAGACAGAGCAGCCACCGATACTGCCCGTTCGTGATCATCCTCCATATAATCTCTCTGCAACTGCCGGTAATTCTAAACAACAAGGGGAAATTCACCTCTAATCCACACTGACCTGATTTTTTAACTTAAATGTCTGCTCTGGGAAACTTTAATGCCATGAAAAAGGGAAGAGTAGCTCTAATGGATTATTATATGGATATTTTGTACAAGGAATATGACAACTTAATCTGCTCACATGTGAGATCTACTCACCCTCATTTTCACAATAAAGGCTAGTATTTTATTTTCTACTCAAGAAAGTTATTTGTCTGCAGCAGAGTGAGCAGAATTTTGCAGTGCTGATTTAAAGCATTTCGAATACAAGTTACTGCAGAAATACTAATCAGCATAACTGAATTTC
This sequence comes from Daphoenositta chrysoptera, assembly GCA_013397915.1. Classification (NCBI taxonomy): domain Eukaryota; kingdom Metazoa; phylum Chordata; class Aves; order Passeriformes; genus Daphoenositta; species Daphoenositta chrysoptera. The sequence continues at coordinate 135,427 of VZRO01005636.1, read as the reverse complement.
AGCACTATTTCTGAGCAGTGCTATAACAGCTTACACCTCAACAATGAGCAGCGATTAGCTCTTAAGAAGTGATAGCCTACATAGCTGATGGTGAAGACAAAAACATCTGAACTGCTTTAGTTCTGGGGTGTCTGAAAGGCCATTTCATTCCCAGGAGATGAGATGTCATTACAACTAATATATTGAAGAGTAAAATAAGATTTTCAGCACTTCATTCCAGGTTTTCACTTCCATAGAAAGGAAAAAAATTCGGGTAACAGTTCATTTAAATCACTGTATGCTAACTAGACTCTCTTCACTAGACAGTTTTAGCATTTAATGGCTCTTCATAAGAAAGACACTTACCCTTGCAAAGCGGATAGCAAAAAGTTTCTTGTATTTCAAATCCATAAGTAGACTGCTCATGAATAACTGGTGATACACATTTCTAGCTCCTGTCAAGAAAAATGAATGAAATATTGCATGTCACTGTTTTCTAACAACATATTATGGAAACATTTAGAAAAGTAAACTTCTACAGAATGAGGTAAATACGCATTTCAGAGTAGAAGTTGCTTTGATTAAGTCTGTCAGGTGGTAGCAAAGGATGAAGAAGAATACATAAACCAAAATTCTTCAAGAGGCATTATTTATTACTCCTGTATAAGATAACACTGTTGAATGGGAATGTATATCATCAAATATAAGGGAAGTCAGTAAAACAAGAACAGAACTCTGTTCCTCCTCAGGATAAACAGGGGATTTAGATGGCCCAGGGAAAAGAAGAGAACGCTATTATGAGAAGTCTTGGGAACTGCAACAAACTTTCCTAGTTATGAACATCTCCATAAAATAATCAGCTTAGCTATCTCTAAATTTCTACTCTCTCTGGACAGCATACCAGAAAGTATTATCAGTGCAAATGATATTCATCTCTATGTAGCTTGGAAACAAATGCACATATGCGTCACTTCTTTCTGTGGGTCCCTTTTAAGTCAAAAGCCATGACACTATTTCCTCAATGGAGAGGAACTATGGAATACAAGAAAAAGTAGAGAAATATTGGTGGTGAAACAGAAATGCAGAAGTTACTCCTTGCTTACATGAAAGACATTATCCTAAAAAACCCTGTATTAAAAATGTCCGGATGCTCCACAGAAGCAGTACCTTTCAGATTACAAAATTTGCAGTGCTAGGACTTCATTCTCAAGATAAAGGTATTAGATAAACAAGACCTAAAATAATCACCGTCTCCATACTACATCCACTTTCCACCTTACTTATTTTACTGGTATTCCAAGAAGTGCCCCAGACAGACATATTGCATCATTCCCTGCCTGTCCTTTGTGCATCTCTTTCTTACACCTGGCCTTACACACCCTTTCAGGATATTTAATCAGACATGGAATCAGTGAGGGAATTTCCTCAAAATTACGATTTTTCTAGCTAATTCCATTATATCAAACAGCCTTTCAAAGTTTCAAGAGCTCTAAAACAACAGAATGGTAGTTTTCACTGAGTGCTCCCAGAAGAAATTAAGAATACCTTGTGAACACAAACACAAGTCAAAGCAGAAAGACTCTGTTTTATCCCTTAAATATAGGCATTTTGGTAGATATTAAATGGATGCTGAGATCCTATAAAGCAGACAAACCCACAATTTCTCTGTTGTTTACTCGATTTCCCTTAACTATCACTATCATTTGCATATTCAAGACAGTCTTAATCTCAGACCACTTTGAAAAATTAGACCTAAAACCAACCCCATCTCCAAACAGTCTCTGTATGTTCTTGTCTTAAATATACTTCAGAGTGTATCATGAAGTGAGAGATTATAACAAATTAGCAAAATTATCCATAATACACCACAGTAAAAATGATCAAACATTAGCAGATACGGTAGAAGGAAAACTTAGGCATAGCATTCTTTAGCAGAACTTTGAGAAAACTCACCTTTCCAGAGTTTAGAATCATACAGCATCAGCTTATCTACAAGAGAAGAATTTTCACCATCTGGCCCTTCTTGCAAACCAACCTGACACAATATTCGGCGAAGGCCATCTTAATGAAGAGAAATGGTGCAAGTTAGTTACAGCTCAAACACAAATGTATGTTATTTTGACATACTGGAATTTTCATACAACACAGAAGCCCTCACACTGCCCTCTTTTCCACGACAACTGAATAACAGCAGTCATATTTTGCTGATACAAACACAAATTTTTCATACCCTGCAAGTTTCACACTAGCCTTATGGAACATTAGGAACACAGTGAAAATTGCCAGATGCAATGATTTGGTTTAAAGTTTTCAAATAAAAATGTACTTCCCTAAAAATGCTGCTGGTTTACTAAAATAAGAAAGTTATGCAGCAGGCTAATTTTCTAGGTTTTCTTTTTCCTGTTTAGAGTCCTATCAAAAGGAAAATATAATTCATGTATGACATGATGCATATATTCACGTAGGAGCTTTTTGTTTTCACTTAGGAGCTGCTATCATTTTAAGGCTCCTCTGTATATTTTTTCTAATGGAAAGTAGCAATAATTGTAGTTATAAGAACATGCTTGCGGACAAGCCTGCATCTGCAACAGAGCACAACCCAGACATGCTCCTATTAAGAATGTTCAACCTAGCTTTGCACTAGAGGTAATGCACATTCCCTGAGAACTATGTGACTTACAGAGCCCTTATTTCCACACCCTGCTTGGCATCTCAGCTCCTCAGGCAGAGTGGGCAGTGGCTTAGTGCCATGTACACCACACCACGTGCTGCATGGTGCAGTAACATACACTCTGAGAACCCCCACAGCAGTTTGGGGTTATTCCTTTTTTGCCTTGCAGAGTTCAATTCCAATGACTGTTAAGAAGGATAACAAATTAATGGAAACTACTGCATTGTTCAGCAACTGTCAAACAAACACTTATTCCTAAAGAAGTGACATTAGCTAGAAAACGTGATGGTCAAACTTCTGATGAAGTTCCATAGCAAGGTTTTTTCTTTTTTAATGACACAAATTTGTCATTCCTTTCACAGCAATCATCCAATCTAACTTCCAACCTAACTCTGGCACAGCAGAAGCCGCTCTACCTGTCACTCGGCCTTTATTCAGGGACATTTCAGTGTAACCACCTAAGCAGTGCAACTGTATTACCCCAGGTTACAGATGAAGGATAACAGACTGTTGAAAAGACTGAGCAGAATTTAGTTGTTTGGGTGTGTTTGTTAAAAAGCTACGGGAAACCAACTCTTTCAGAATTCATTTCACAAAACCAGACTCCAAGACATCCCAAGACATGGAAGGCAGCTCAAGTAAATGAGCACGCTGGTCACAGACAAAGTGTATGTGTGCTGTTTACAATCAAACATGCTTTTTGCCCTTCTGAATCATAAAGAACTCAGCATTTAATGAGCTGAACTCTTCAGAACTTCAGAAACACTACACACACAATTCAAACAAAATTCAGTGCTTTCTTCTGTAATTTGAAACACCCTTAACATATTCAAGTTACTTTTTTGCAACTGTTATTAAATGCTGAAAATTAATGACTCTGGCACCTGGCACAAATGATGAGGCACAAGATTGGACTGAAAATGAGAAGGACAGTGCCTGCCTACGTTTCACTGAAAGGAAAATTTACCACAGAAGGAAACTATCTTTATAACTCCTTTCTATTAATACCTACTGTTCACCAGCAACACTGGCAAATAGTTGAACAAAATGCTACCATAACTTTTGTTCAAAAGTTTGATTTACTTATCTTTAAAACTTAAACATAAACTACTTACGTTTCAAAAATGAGAACATGTTATAAAGACCCTGTGCCTGAAATCTTGGCTAGTGTTCCAACTATCAGTCTAATAAAACATGCAGTCCCTGAAGGAAGGTTGCACCTGTGCAGAACATAGGTGCAATATGACAGCTGAGCGTGCTTTGCTAATACTTCTTGCTAACATTTCCAGATGAATAAAATACAAATTGCAGGGGGGTCTGTATCTACATTTCTCCATATCAGCAGTTTGTCACTTTTCTTTTTATTTCCCTCATACCCTGCATCTTCACAATCTTATGATTTACCAGGACAAAGGGGGAACCAAATCAAAGCAAAAACCGAGCATTTCCATAAAATCTGATACTGTGCATCTTGATTCCTTGAAGAAACCTCTTTCAAAAAATCTGATTAAGACTTTGTCAGCTTCTGTACTTACCAAAACCTTCCACAATTCCTTGCATTTTCTCTGTTCTACTTAGCAAAAATTCTGAAGCAATCACTTTCATCATCATTCATCAAATTACTTCTGAATAATTTTGTTTTATCTAATCAGACAGGTTATTTTCAGCTTACTGCATAATTTTAAAAAGAACTAGGGACTGAAAAAATAGCTTTTTGGCATACTGCATTTGACAGCGAGTCTCAGCTTCTGTTCAACAGCAACTAAACAGAAAAGACTATGTAAAACTGGTAGCACTTCCACATGCAAGTTAGAATTCAGAACAGCACTCCAGTAAGAGAAAGTAGAATGAAGTCTGACAAGTTATTAATAGCTTTGCCTTATACATTACATATCTGAAATAAGTAGACAAAATTGCTTCAGAAAATCAGCTCCTCTCACAAATATTCTCTAACTTATCTTAGAAAGGTCAATTTTGCCCACCTGAATATCCAATAACACTGCCAAGCCAAGTTAGGAGCTTCAGACCAAAGCTCTGATGGGCAACAATAGATGAATGCATAACTTGTACTTTCAATGGCTTTGTCTGACGACTGGTATTTCTCTTAAAAAGAAAAGGAAAAAGGAGGCAACATGTATTTAAGTGAGGACTGGCATATACTTCTATACAGAAATGCAGCATTTCTATTATTAAATTTGATCATTTATAATATTAATACATATTCTAATTACTAACACCTACATAGCAAACCCAAAAAAGTCTGAACTTTGTTTATCCTATTAATATTTGAAGGACCTTATTATGCAATATCAACATATTTAGGTCAATCCATTTTCCACTCTTGGCCTGTTATCAATGCTCACACTGATCTGCTGCATTTTTACTGAAAACCAATCCCACGCTCAACCCAAGACAGCCATGCATGTTTGTCCCTCTCAACATGATGTGCAGGTCCCACAGCAGCCCCTCATGGCAACTGACTGTCCACAGACTATTTTCAAAAATACAAATTAAATACACAGAGTTAAAACAAGAAAGAATTTACTCTCATCTCTGTGTTAGAAAGGGTAATAGTTAGATGTTACACATTAAGGGCATTTGTTCTTTGTCTGCATGGGCAGCAAGTTAAAAATATTGCACAACATCATCCTCAAATATGCTAATGCTTTCAAAATACCGTAAATAGTTAAAGACCAGTAACTCTAGTTCCAGTTTTTTTTTCAATGGTTGCAGTATCATACACAAACTATTTATTTCATGTGATTAGGTACTGCATTGCAGCAGTTAAAGAAAAATTAAACAGAAAACATTATTATCATGTTTTTACATGGAACAATCTTGCAATATATAGATATTAATATATATATACATATAAATGCATAGATGCAAAATGAAAGTATTTGCAGTATCACACTTGGATTCAATCAGTAATAATTTCCATAACTGTTGCTGTGAAATACATAAGGAATTTCACACTATGGGAAAAAAACTAGAATAATTTAACTTCACTGATCTGAACTGGCATGTAATTCTAAAAGATTACATTTAAAGTTCCCAGACACATCTGTTTTATGAAGGAAAAAATTGTCTACAAACTTCTTTTTAGAAAATTATTTTGGGTGTCAGGTAGGCCATAGTAAGAAAAAACCGTACAAAAGACCACCAACAACAATAACCCCATAAACCAATAATTTGATACCTCTACTGTGCATATTGTAAATAGTATCTCCAACACTTTGTATCATTAAAATATAATGAGTCATTATAATAACGGTATCACAAACTGTGTAGCAAAGCCTCTTTTTGCTTAAGATGAGGCAAGTAAGTAGATAATACCCCTTACCACCATTACTTACCACTATTACTGATTTTGCCTGATCACAGTACTGGAAGTCTCCGTATCGAACAGACCTACGGCCCTATAAATTCAGAAAGATGTAACATTACCACCAGCTCCTAAACAAGAAGTCCTGATTCTGTGTTTTACATTAGTATAAAAAACACAGTGAAAGCTTCAGATGCATGCTAACTACTCTGCCTTTCATGCTATTTTCACTATTTAAAGTACTGTATATAGTTACATATTGGGATTTCCCAAATGCACCCTGTACTTTTTAAAAGAAGATAAAATTGTATCAAATATTTAGTTACCTGTTACTTTAAATTTTCTGTGTATAACATTGTTCTTAAGATGCAACTACACTGCTTTTTGTAAAATACTGAAAACATTAGTACAAAGGCATTAATCATTAGTTTTGATATAACTTGAAGATATTTGGGATATTTCAGTGCCTTTTAAAAAGCAGATATTAAAGTTAATTGGTCCTTTAAACATACAGTTGAAGCACTTGTTTTATTCCAAAAGGAAGGTTTTCAGTCCTTCTGTACTGTCAATACATACACCAAAATAGATAGTTGATTGAATTTATAGTGTTTTACAGACAGGAAAACTCACTGGTAATTTAGATCTGATGCCAAATCACTGCTTCAGGCATAACATTCTTATTTCTTTCACATACATGCTTATGTATATATGCATTCATGTATGTATTTAGAAATAGAAGGATCGACAGTAAGGAAAAATCTGAGTGTATCCTACAATACACAGCATGTGCTCAGGTCAGCTCATATTCAGGGATCAGATGTGAATCTTTTGGTTACCGGTATCATAAAAAATAGAGTAGTGACAACACAAAACCAAAATCTAGTTCAGTGTGAAGTTATATGAAGTGGTTCTATTTCCTGCTCCACTGACCTCCTTGACATTCCCATTGCCATTTTGGAAGAGATTTCCTTCCCACACCACCCCCCCCAAAAAAAAGGCAAGAGCCAATAAACCAAGTAAAAAAGACACTCATTTTTCATGTCAACTGCTTACAGGTTCACTGCAAAGATAACAAGGTGCATTGCCCAATGAAGTTTCACTTTTCTCAAAAAAATGCACAGGAGCCACAATACAAACATAGCTGATAGAGTGCTTCTGAAACTGAAATACTAGTTACAATTATATTCAGCATATAGTCATTCTGAACTCACTGTTCTTCCTAAAAGCTCTGTTGAATGCTTTTACCTCTTCCTGCCATTATAATCTGACAACTATGAAAAAGAAAATTAAATTAAATTTAAAAAAAAAAAAAACACAAACCATGAACAGTTCCACGAGCACCAGAACAAAAGCAGTCAGTTATGGATTTTATCCCTCACACTTAACTGGTGTTACTCTGAGAAGCATTTCTGATGTTTGGAGCACATTTAGGTGCTCTTTCAATGTCAGCTCCCTGGTTCAGTAAGGGAAGGGTCAAAGCTGCTGCCTGTCCTTGACAGAGGAGTGAGAAACACCTTGGTATTTCCACTTACAAGATTTACTGGAATACATTTACATTGAAATATATACATGATATATTCAGTATCAGATCTGGTTCGGATTGGCCAATGAGTACTTAGGCGCTGAGACATTCAGTATTTAATATTAAATGGTGGTGTGACACACAGGACTCACAGACTCACACTAACCACACGCTTTGGGAAAACAGACTAAAGTAGTATAGTCATAAAACAAACATTAGGTCAAGGTAATTAAAAGTTCTAACAATGAATTCACTTACATCTCTATCTACTGTTGTTGCAAAACCAATAGCTTCCTTCTGTGTGCAGTTGACAGCCTTCTGAAGAGTATAAATAACTTGTTCATAGGTATGGACTTCATCATTAAACAGCATGCAGTAGTAAGTGTCACTCTTCTCACTTCAAAGAAAGGATTGAATTTATGTCATTCAAAGCAAGGATTGAATTGATGTCATTCGAAGCAATGTTAAAAGCAAGAGCAAAGTAAAAAATGAGAGAAATACAAATCTATTACAATTATTGTATACAAAATATTTCTGACAATTTTAGGAAAGGCAGAAAAGATTCTTAAAATCAGAATTTGCATTTTCAACTGTAAATATCTGTAAGCCTTTAAAAGGCAGAAGACAAATATTATACTTACATCATTTCTAGTCCAGGCAATTCATTTTCCTTTTCCCATGTTAATATATCTACTGCATATTTAAATGTGATGGCAAAAATATTATAAGCTCGTGCTACCATATCTTCTGGTAAGTGCACAAGAGGATCCTGGAAATTAAATATAAATAGCAAATGGGAAATTAAATGACATTCAAAACAAACTGCCAAATTTGCACCTCTCCTTATCAAAGATGATGTAAGCATCTTTAATGATGTCTTTCTTCAAATGACTTTTCAGTTGAAAGGAACAGTCAATAATCATCCTGTTTTCTTCTTCCAGTTCTATACTGACAGTCACCAAAGCTTTAATCTAACATTCAATACCTGAATGTTAGCTTGCCTCTGATCACCCATTTACATTTTCACACATTCTTCCATTCTCACTCTCCTTGTTCTCACTCCTGCACACCTTTTAAGATAGGTCTTTGGAAGAACTTCTAACCTCAGCTGTATTAAAATATGCTTCTTCTGCTATGCCTTCAAAACCATAATTTCAAATCCCTGTATCTTTTGTTCCACTTATCAATATTAGTAAACTGCAGAATACAAATGACCATGCATCTCCCTTCCTGTTTTATATGCAGCATGCATTAAAAGGCATAAGTCTTATCTATCCAAGCTTATACAACATGCAGCACACTGGCATCATGATTTATGATGCACGTCTCTTATATGCTGTGGTATATAAATAATTAACTGCTGAAATGTAAATAGGTGTTTCATAATGATCTGTCCACATCTCAGTCTTGCTCACATCTTGCTCTGTTCCTTTCAACAGAGAGCTGCTCCCCTTTTGTCTGTGGACTGTGCACCCATTTGTGCCCATTCTGTGCTCTCTTTTTGACAACTGCAGCAGCCCCTACAAACTTGTCCTGCTCTCTGTGCCAGAGCTGAATGGAGGCTGCTGCAGGTGTGGGAATGGAAACGAGGAGGGGGAGGAAGAGGAGAGCTGCCTCAGTCTGCCAAGTCAAATGGACTACTTTTTGGAGCAGCAAATGAGAACCACTGGCAACTCTGAATAAGATAGAGCAGGTACCACTGCCATTTCTCTCCAGTCCATTTCAAAGATTGTGAATAGAAAACAATAAAAACCTCTTCCCATAAGGAAACTGTCTTTTACTGTATCAAATATTTGAGAACAACTAGTTCCTCTTCTACAAACCTTGAAAGGGAACGCTGCATGTCCTGCAGGTCACCTGGACATACACTATACACTGGGTCACTGACTCAATTCATCATTTGATATTTTCAAGTATGTGTAATTGTTAGCCAATTAAAATATTTAACAGTGGCCCAATTTCTAGTTTAGGATTACCTAATACTAAATTCTGTGCTTCACTACAGCTTAGGTTGTATAAAAATGGCCACAATAATCTTTTCTCAACTTAAGTCTGCATCATCTACAGGAGGCTCTTGACAGTCAGCAATAAACCTGTACTAGTAAAGTTTATCCCCTACACCCCAAGACTCTTTGGGAATATTTGGAAGCGTTACAAGAGTGGTAACAACTACCATTTCTCTTTTTTTTTTCCCCTTCATTTAAAAGTTATCCAGGGTATGGAGAACTATCAGCCACCAAAAGCAAAGGCAAACTGTAAGCAGCAGCTCTCCCTCCATTCCCAGCACTTCCAACAAAGACACATACCCGGGCAAGGCAGAAAACAGGCTCCAGTAATGCTCAACAAACCATCCTTAATCTGCCTCGAACACAACCCTGCGTAAGAGGTCTCAATCTCCATGGCTTATGGGGAAGAAACACAAAGAACCTTGCCCAGAACCTTGATTTCTCTGTCAGGCACGCTCACTGTGTGAGTATCTTTGGGCACAGAAGTAGCAGTCCACCCAAGATTTCACAAGAGTTTCCTAAGGCTGCTGACTAATGTAAACTGGCATGTAGACCAAGTGGTGAGTCCAGCAGCACTGCTAGAGTCTTAGGGCTGAGAGAGTGAGAACAGATTTTAGAAGGACCACTGTCACTGTAGTGACACAGTTGCTTCACTTAAACCATCACATTAGCAAAATTACTACAAAAGCTTGCCATGTATTTTACCTTTTAAAAAATCTCACAGAAGTTATACTATTTAAGAAGAGATGTGAGTGGCTAGGTCAGAAGCCAAATTAGCCACACTTATCCATGAGATGTTATAACACATAAGAAGAGTCAAAGCAGAAGACAGAATGCTTCTCTGGTCTCCAGTAACTTAAGACACTAACACTTTCCACACCAAAGATGGTACCTACAATTTTAAATGGCCATTGGTAATTTTTCCCTCCACAACCACGTTAAATTTCCTTTTGGACACATGTAAAGTTTTAACAACAATAGTGTTTTGCAGTGGCTTGGCCAAGAGCTTGAGCTCCTCCTGTAAGATGTGGCATTATCTTGTTGCATTTAGTATGTCCAAGTTGTTATGCTACGTTTCTGTGGTGAAGATGTGTTCTCTATTTACCTTGTCCATACCAAACAAGCCTTTAGAGACCTCTGCCCTACATCTCCATTGCAACTTTCCTGTGACAGCAAGGTATTTTGATTTTAAAAAGCTGTGCACTTTACTTTGGTAAGAATCAGAATATTTGTTGCACAAACAGCTGAATTTGGCTTCTTGGTGTACATGATTACATACAGGTTTTTCTTTTGGCATGTGGCAGAATCCCTTGACCTCTCAGAATATGCAGAAAACCAATGAAACAGAACTAAAGCTGCAGAGGTGACCAAGAACATACAAAATGAAGCCTTTAGGTAGAAAATAAAATTCCAAGGAACTTCTTAAGACATTAATTTTTGTCTAACACTGTGGTTCAAATATTACTATTAAAGTTCCTACAGCCTCTCATGCAGAGTATACAAGACTAAAAATAACCTCATGTGAATGATTTATATATACACACATATATACACAGGTAACAATGTTTTGAAACATGATGCCTCAATTGTAATTACCTCTTCTTCTGCAGTTTCTGAAGTGTTAAATTCATGCTTTTGACAGTAAGGACCTTCCTTCCAAGCTTCCGTATCACCACAGTCACAGAAACCTCCTCCACCTGATGTTGTCATCTAAAATTATTTAAAAACAAAGCAGTTCATATGAATATGCATATACATCATATATGCACATTAAAAAATGAGTAGTCACAGCTATACTACAAAAGTATGATCACAACACCTGATAGCTTTAGACAGTACCCTGTTAAAACAGCAGTGAAACCATGTCTACTTTTATGACAGCTGAAAGCTTGTCTACCTCATCAGTGTGCCTACAACAAAAGAAAAAGAAAAAACCCTAAACAACAAAACACCTTCAAACACCTCTATTCTGCCCCACCTAAAGGCTGTGGGCTTTTCCTAGTTTTTCAGATTTTCTGAATCTATTACTTGTCATGGCATCTGTACTATGCTCGATTCTCACATTTTTAATCTGAACTAAGCTAAATCATTTCACATAGCACTATTATACAGTGAGTAAAAGATGTGCTTTATGACAAAAGGAATTGAGAGACATAAATGTTTCACATATGTAAGAACAAAAAAATAAGCATTGGAAATTTTTAATGCTATATTTACACTGTTTTAATAAAATTTATGTTAAAGATCACCTCAAGTTAATAAGTGTAATAATACTATTTTTGAATCACAACCATTAACTGATTCATAGAAGAATTCTTCTTTCCCCTCTTTTTGGCATACTTGATATACTCTATACATACAGGCACATCTTACAGTATCAACAAAAGTAGATGGACATTTGAAAGAACATTTGCTTATACTTTTGGGTGTTACCTAGACTTGTTAATACAATAAGCTCGAAAACTAAAAACCCACATACAAGAAGCAAGCTGATATCAGCAAATTTGGCTGGGTTCCTTGACGCAAGTTGTTGTGCTTGGAGTTTTTTCCTGAATCCTGGTGCTCGGTGTAACCACGTAGTGAACAGATTTACATTAACAGCAGTGCAGTATTTTAAAAAACAGATGTACAGAAAGGCTGCACTGGTAGTTTTCAATTACCTTCTTAGTTTAAAAACACATCAAGGCCTTCTTGGCTTTGTTTGCAGGGTTCTTTTAAATTAATCTATACTACTAATAGCAGTATATTATTAAAATAAACAGCATTTACAGTTTTAGTTTTCTATTTTATGTTTAACCTTTAAATAAAAGTGGCTTCCTAATAAAGGTTTTTCAATAGCTTTTAAAAACAGTCAAACACAAAAGTCAAAACAATTCAAAACCCAAGTCTAAAGCTGTAAAATTCATTAAAGGGCACGTGTTAAAAATAACATACATTTGTAAGCATAACTGTTGCACATAAAATTTAATTGCTCGATATTTTAAAGTGTTAACTTCCAGAAGTTACACTCAGATCAAAACACTCAAGTTCACGTAGGATTACTGCAAACATTCGGAACTTTGTGTTCATTCCGCATTTGGAAATAATGTATACATTCTTCAACTTGAAACTGTTTCACACACACACAAGAAGTCATTAATAACTACATCATACACTCCTGCAGGATCACTAACCCTGTATCGATGCTCTCTGTGAATGCTTCCAAGAAAGCATTCCATGCACAACACACAAGTTGGGTCAACTGCGCAGTCTCTGAGAACAGCAACAACAGAAAGAAAAAAAAGGCATTAAACACTTGCTTTTGCCTTTAATTACACATTTTACAATAGGTAATTTTCAAATATCACGAATACAAAGCTTCTGACTAACGTATATATTACTCTGAAAGAGGAAAGGGATGGCTTTCAAAGAGGAAACAAATGAAATAGGAAAAAAATCTGTTCTCACAACAGAAGAGGCTTTAAAATATTGTGTGAGTAGTATGTCTAGTTGGGTAATATAGACATTGCCTTCAAGAGGTGAGACAAGTTTACAGGCAAGTAAACAGAAGAATTACATAACCCAGAACAGACAGGCAAACAGTAGAAACCCAGGTAAGTTATCTCAAGTACAGAGTACCAGCATTAATGATCTCCAGCAATCAGAGAAGACATTTTATACTGAACACTGGGAAGAAAGATCGGACACAACAGGGTAAATCAAACCTCTGCTTCCAAGTTCAGCCTTACAAGCTCACTGAAGAGCTGCAAGAACACAATTTTCTCAACTAGGAGATCAGAGACCATAATAAGGTCCTGTCTACAAACACTGCTGTATTAGACAGAAGGAATATTTCCAGTCAAAAGGGCTAAGCAAATTAGACAATTATGCATTATATTTAACTGTCTCCCTGAAAAACACTGAAAATACATGAACTTAAGTAATGCAACTGACTTCAAGGTACCTCAAGATTAAGGGACCCGGGTTTTGCAATGTAAAAATAAATAGCAAGAGAGTGTCTGTCTTATGATGATTATTATTAAAACCAGGATTCAGAGAAACAACTTATTTTCTTTAAAAGAAACCACTAGAGATCACACGAGATCTTATTATCAAAAATTCTCCTAATTTCATTTAACCAAATAAATGATGGAAAGATCATCAGGCAACCATGACTTGCTATGCACATTTGTATTATCCAGAGGAGCCACTAAAGGTGAAAATGTCACAGAAAAATTATACAAAGCTCTACTACTTTAGAATAGTTTATGTTCACAGCATTGTTTTTTTTAATTAAAGAAAACAAAATAAACAAAAAACAATCCCCCAAACCACCACTTAATGCAACAATGTGCCTGATGTGCCTGCAGGATTTGGTAGATCAGCACCGAATGTTGATTTTTCAGAACTCTAAACTTGTGGCAGTGTACTGACAAATTCAGTACCACTTGTCAAGTAATTTCTCAAACAAGTAACTGTGCCTACACCTAAAGCAGAAGCAGACCTGTAAGCAGCACAACTGCACAGAAAATCCACTGCTTTTAATGTGGACTTGGAAAATAATTCTTTGCTGTATTCCACAAGAGCTTAAATTAAACTCTCATTGTTCTTCATTACCAGCTCTAAGTTAAAGAAAATTAACACACAAGAATCAAATGTTTCCTGATCAAAAAAAAAAGAAGAGAGGGACTCCATCCTTAGTATGTTAATGATCAAATACTGTTCATATGGAGCAATTAAAACGTTGGGAATTCAGTAATTTTCTTCTAAACACACTTGCTTTTTCAAGACCAACAACTCAATATGTATCTAAAATACCCACCAGTTTAATCTTATCCTTTTAATTATAAAGAGGTCTCAAAGCATTTTCAAAGCCAAAGGCCAGTAAGGTATTATATTTCTAGAAGACGAGAGCACTAGAAAGAAAAATTCTTCCCCAATGATTCTCTCCTTGTAAATGGAGGGAATGGAAACCCAGATAAATAAGCCCTTGAAATTAGAGAGACATTCTGTCCCCATGTCACCTTACCAAGTGTTCAGTGAGTGGTAGAAACCACACAAAATGAGAGGAATCTGTGACACAAACAAAATTTAAACTACAAGCAGTTCAGAAAATAGAAGATGAAAATGAACCTACAGCTAGTAATACAATGGCTTAAAACTGAAGATTTTTTTTAATACTTGTTATTGGTTAGTAACTTCCTGTTTTCTTTCAAGTAAAAGTATTTTTAGAGAGATCTAGAGATAAAGGTAGGGGAGGAACTAGAAGCTAGTACGCTTGTTTTAGCATGTGATAGATCGGTTTAGCAGGTCATGGAAAGAGGTCTAAAATACAGGATCAACACTAACAGCTGATATTGAACACCCAAAATACACACACATGCTCACTGAATTCTGATTAATGACCTTAAATCACCCTGACAGGTCACCCCAACTTCTTTCTTAATCTTGCATTGCTTTTGTACAGAAAACACTCTACATTATACTAATTAATATTTTCCCATTTATACAACCATAGAGTGTTAATTTTCCCCATATCCCACCTGTCATGAAAGACTGCAAGGTTACTTTAAAAATACATTTTGGCTATTAACTTTTCATTAGGACAGCATATTCCCATTGAAAGATGTTCCATGACTTCACAAATTACAAATACTTCACATTGTCAAGTTGAACTACCTGCAAGAATACGTAGGCTCCCCCACTTTAAAAACGCGGCCACAGAGGTGGGAAGGTTTGTTTGCTTGCTCAAGCTTTGGAAAACCAAACGCAGGATCTTCACCACAAAGATACCATTCCATTGGTCCCAGCAAAACATGTTGTGCCAGCATGTCTTCTCTCTGAGGGGCAGGGTTGGGACCCCTGCAGTAAATTTTTGGTACATAATAGGCCAGATGCTGGTATACTTCTTTCTGAAGGTCATTTGCTTGCAGCCATTTCTTTAATATTAGAAGAAATGAGAACACAAATTCTTCATTAATAAAAACACCAAACATAGTTCTATCCATTTAGATTCTTTTATTTCTTAATGAACTATCTATAATAGCATTGCAAAACTAGAAAGCCATGCTTCCTTCTAAGTGTTAAATCTAAATGCTCACAAAAGACAGGCATTAGGAAAGGAATAATTTGTTTCCCTGCTCACACATTTTATCCTTTTGACATACAAAATTCTTGTCAAAACCACAAGATTTAAGAGAAAAATTCATTAAAATTTTCCTCCAGGATGAATGCCCAGTAAAATGTTGGCAGTGACTTTTAGGATACGGCCTGGACTATGCTGGTTGCATTTCTCTGGAGTGCAGACAGATGCTGCCAGCTTGGGACACAGAGGATCAGCAGTAGCCTGGAGTTGGCAAGGAACAGAGACAAAAAGTACATGAAGCAAAGCAAACACAGCATTAGGTAACAGTCTCTTTCTCATTTAATTTCAACAAATCACCTGTGAAATGAGGGAGTTTTGGTTTCTCCTGCTACCAAAATAACTCATCTGAATTACTATTTCAAGTGTGATGTTAGATCCATGAATTCCTGCAGTGAGTTTGTGTGGCACGGTTTTGGTAGAAAAGGGGCTACAGGCTGGTTTCTATTAAAGCTGCCAGAAGCTTCCCCCATGTCCAAGAGAGCCAACACCAGACGGCTCCAAGATGGACCCACAGCTTGCCAAGGCTGAGCCCACCAGAGACAGCAGCAGCACTTCTGGGATAAGAGATTTAACAGGGGATGGCGTATTTAAGGGGACATAAAGAGAGCAATAGCAGCTGGGAGATGTAAGAATATGGGAGAACAACAGCCCCGCAGACCCTAAAATCAGTGCAGAAGGAGGGGCAGGAGGTGCTCCAGACACCAGAGCAGAGATCCCCCTGTAGCCCATGGAGGTCAACTGGGGAACCATGCCCGAGCAGCTGGATGCCCAAAGGAGGCTGTGACCCCATGGGAAGACCATGATGGAAGAGGCTCCTGGTAGGACCTGTGAACCCATGAGAGAGGAGCCCATGCTGGAGCAGGTTTGCTGCAGGACTGGTGACCCCGTGGGGCACCCACACTGAGCAGCCTGTTCCTGAAGGACCGTGCCCCTTGTGAGAGACCCAGGCTGGAGCAGTTCTTGGAGAACTGTAGCCCATGGGAAGCACTCCCATTGGAGAAGTTCAGGGAGGGCTGT
>VZRO01005636.1:96160-118775 GCA_013397915.1 Daphoenositta chrysoptera | reverse complement strand
TTCCCGTGGGAGGGACCCCATGCTTGTGCAGAATAAGAATGTGAGGAGTCCTCCCCTTAAGGAGGAAGGAGTGCAGAGACAACACGTGAGGAACTGACCACATCCCCCATTCTGCATCCATCTGTGCTGCTCAGGGGAGGAGGCAAGGAAAACATGAATGAAGTTGAGCCAGGGAAGAAGAGAAGGATGGGGGGAAAGTGTTTTTAAGATTTGGTTTTCTCTTTCATTACTCTACTCTGATCTGGTTGGTGATAAACTAAATAAATTTTTCCCCTAGTCAAGTCTGTTTTGCCCATGACAGTAATTGCTGAGTGATCTCTCCCTCTCCTTAACCCACGAGCCTTTTGTTGTATTTTCTCTCCCCTCTCCAGCTGAGGAGGGGAGTGAGAGAGCAGCTTTGGTGGGTACCTGGAACCCAGTCAAGGTCAACTCACTACAATTTTCTTAGTCAATCAATTGTTAAAAACAATGTTGGCAGTTTTTAAAAGGCATCAAACTAGCGAACTGCCCTAAGCCACTTAAAATCTCACAGCTTCTCCTAGGGGTTTTTTTTTCCCTGCTATATACACACAGAATAAAAAAAATCCTCTAGGACAACATTTGTTTTGTTTCTGTCTTGTGGATTACAAATTTAGAAAGGCTTAAACTGTAAATTAAGACTGCAAGGTTTTTATAATAAACAAATGGGAGCAAGCACATACTGCAAGTGTCCACTGATTAAATCCTATGTTACATAAACAGCCTCAGCATGCCATTTCTCATTGTAAATGTGACAATCAGATACCCCCTGGCAACTTCTGGAAAAGAGTTCAGAATCACCCTAAAACTGTGTATGAAAGCCCAGAATTAATTATACCAAAAAAAAATGGGTTTGGTGATCAAATGTTAAGAGCTTGATTTACTCTGAATAATTTATAACTTACTCTAAAGAACTTATGTTTGAGATAACACAGTTATAGTAAGTTCCTCAGGGTATAGACATTCAGAGTCAGCTGAGCATCCGTGCAGACTGGCTGCATTTTTGCCTCTTTTTTTAATACATTGTAGTAGTTTCCCTTATTAGATATGTTTTTCTAAAGTAGAACTTGATATTTTAAAAAACCCTAGTTTCTCAGGGTGCTTTCTTCACTTCTCTTTTCCTAAGTTTGACTTCTTAGAATCATGATTGATCTGTTAAATCTTTCTATGTTCATCTAGCTTCGATGGTCAAAGCCCAGTTTTTTCCAAGTCAGTCCATGGGAAAAGGTTGCCAAAAAGCCATAGCCAAGAATCTAGAAGTTTACAGATAATCCCACCATTCCCACCAGGATTCAGAGAATACCATAGAAAAAAAAATTAAAAAGTATAGTTTTCATCAACAAGAATTTTATTTTTCCCACCAGTTCATCAATCTTTTTCTCTCCTTTCATTAGTTTTACCAAATAGCTACTACTGCCAGGAACTGACCCAATCACAATGGCAGTGACTTAATCTGTTCCATGATTTCCATTTAAGAAGCTTGTTTTTACATTATTTTCTATAGCATATACTAATTATTAAACTGCAGCATTTTTTCCAGCAAAGTATCTTTAACTTCAGTCTTTTAGTTCAGCAGTACATTACTAATTTCTGTCTAGAAAATACACAGTGTATATTAGCTACAAGCTCAGACAGATACCTAGGCAGAGAAAATTCTTGTTCCTCGAGTAAATGGCTTTCCCATCCCAAAAATCCTGGGAGTAGTTGTCTGAAAGTTAGGTGTGGCAATGATGAACGTCATCACACCTAAATCCGTTTGTGGAGCCAGTTCTATACACATAACTGTGCATACAGTTTTGAAAATCAGATCCTGGATGAAATAATATGAGAAGGAAATCCAGGCTACTGGGACAAGGAAACAGATGTGACTCTGAGCTGCCAGGAAGGCAACTCACAGGTCTGTTGTGCAAGTAAGACTGCTAATAGAAATATATACAGAGGTATACATATGTTGCACTGCCTTTCTAAATTGGTACCTGGGGAGCACTGAACTCCAGAAAAACTACTCAAAACTTTGGAACTTATTCTTTAATAAAAGCATTCTGCATTTAGGCAAGTTTTCATTTAGTATTTGTCTATCTTCTAACCTGAAATCACACTCAAGAAAAGCCAATATTCTACTATCACAAGAGAGGTTTTGATTAAAAAGGGAAGTGTATTCCTCTTCACTTCCTCCCTCCTCACACTCACTCTCCTGCACCAACTTTAACTGCCCTGGGAAAAAAAACATGTGCACAGCATTGATCAAACAACACCTTACATAAGTAAATACCTAATGGTTCATCAGGGTTTCTACTAAATTCACATCTAAGTAAGAGATACCAGGAAAACAAAACATAGAATACTAATAAGCCATAAAACAATTCACTTCTCTGTTTCAAAATCTAAAAGGTACTATTTATGGGGTTTTTAGCTACACAAAAAATACTTGCAATGTAGGCTCGTGTTATGTTAAAGAGAATTTTTTCTTTAATTTGTATTCTTTGGAAGTTTATCATTAAGTTGTTGCCAAGAGAAACTGAAGCCTTAAGTGCTGCAACTATTGCTTTGGGATGGCATTTGTTTTGTTAATACTGGGCTATCAGCAAAGGAGACAGAAAAACCACACTGTAGATTTGAATTACATATTTCAGAATTGGAGCTTGTGCAGGTGGTGACAGATAATAAAAATGAGTAGGAATTGACTACATTTGAGTTGGCACTTCTACCTGTAGCAAATTCCTAAATGCATTCCACTGGGTGCATGATTGCCTTGAGTTTACCTACGGCGTGACCCAAAAAAACCATCTGCTATTCACACAGACAAGGTAATTTGGCCTCAAATTGGACTACTTTATAAATGTTTGATGGAATTATTTGGTTTGCCGTAGAGAGGAAGGAAGACTAATCCTGGAGCTAAACTAGCTGGGATATAGCTAACTGTGCACATTTGCCCATCTAATCATACCTTTGTCTGCACTGAAGATATACAAGCATAATCTCAGGATAATCTGAATTATAACAGTCTATTATTTTCATTTGGAAAGCAGCCAATGTAATTCCCATTCAGACACACACAGACAGCTCTTCAAGGTTTTATCCTACAGACATGTACATGAGCAGTCTCAATACTTGAACATATACATCAGTTCCTCAAATGCCCAAGCGTCTAAATGGACACGCATTTATGCCAGAAACAAAAGTTTCTCCGAAGACTTTATCTTCGAGACTACAGTCCTCTTCCAAGTACTCTTTATAAGAGCAGGAGAAGTATATAAACAGAAGGAGGTTTCTTCAAACGTTACACCGATTTTCCTAATATTTCCTCTACCAATACCCCATTCTAATAATCGTAAACTTAACTACTGCAAGCTTTTGCCAGAACCGCATCTTAAAGAGTGGGGAAGAAGGAAAAAATCCTGTAATGGCACTTCAACATTGTAAAGCATATGGGGAGTCAGACATCCACCTAAATTAATAGAGAGGGGGGAGTCGCCTCAGGTCTAGGTGTGATTGCCGGCAGAGAGAGGCGAAAGGGCAGCAGAGGCGGAGGAAAGTAACTTCAGGAAGCGGTTAAGGAAGGGGCGAGATGCCCGGCCGCCCCCGGCAGGGGATGGCCACGTCCAGGCGGCTTCCAGGGAGCCACCTGCGCCAGCCGGCACAACAGGAAAAGCTGGCTGATCGCTGCCGTGGATTTCGGCTGCTGCAACAGCGACGCTGGCGACAACAGCGGGCTGAGGGCACAGCGGGACGCCGCTGCCGGCCGGGGGTGCCCTCAGAGCCAGCCCCGGCAGAGACTATCCCCCCGGAGAGCGCGCTCGCCCCGCGGAGCGGCCTCGCCCCGCACCGGGAACGGCTCCCCAGGCCGGTGCCTCCCGCGGCCTCCCAGCCCCCGCTCCCTCCCCGCGACGGGCCCGCCGCCTCACCACGGCGATCTCCTCGGCAGAGCACTCCAGCAGGCTCTTGTCAATGGCCTGCACCTCCGCCTCCAGGTCCGCCGCCATCTTCTCCCTCCTCCTGCCTCCTGCCCCCTGCCCCGCGCCGCCGAGGCCGAGGCCGGGACAGCCGGAACGGGGCCCGGGCGGCCGCCCAGCCCGGGGAACACACACTTCCGCCCCGCCTCCCACACGTCACCGGCCGCCGCGCCGCGTTCTGGGGACTGCAGTCCTTCCCCGGCGCTGCTCGGCCGGGACACCGCGCTCCGTGCCCGGGGCTGCGCTGCGGGACCTGCGGGGCCAGGCCGGCGATGCGCACCCGCCCCCGGGCCGCCTCCGCGGGCCGTCTGCCCCTCCCGCCTCACAGAATCTCAGGATCTCAGGACGGGTCAGGTTGGAAGGAACCACAGTGGGTCATCTGGTCCAACCTCCCTGCTCCAGCAGGGTCATCCCAGAGCACATGGCACAGGATTTCGTACAGACGATTCTTAGGCATCACCAGTGAGGGAGACTCCACAACTTCTCTAAGCAATCTGTTCCAGTGCTCGGTCAC
This sequence comes from Daphoenositta chrysoptera, assembly GCA_013397915.1. Lineage (NCBI taxonomy): Eukaryota > Metazoa > Chordata > Aves > Passeriformes > Daphoenositta > Daphoenositta chrysoptera. The sequence continues at coordinate 114,290 of VZRO01005636.1, read as the reverse complement.
TGCACCGTAAAGTTCTTTCTCATGTTGAGGTGGAACTTCTGTGCATCAGTTTCTACCCCTTGCCTCTTGTCCTATTGCTCAAAACCACTGAGAAGAGCCCAGCTCCATCCTCTTGACACCCTCCCTTCACATAGTTACAGACATTGATGAGGTGCCCTCTCAGTTGTCTCTTCTTGAGGCTGAACAAGCCCAGCTCTCTCATTAGCCAGATCCCCAGCTGAGTCTCTCAATCATTGTTGCCCCTCCACTGGACCTGCTCCAGCAGCTTCACGTCTCTCTTGTTCTTAGGAACCCAGAACTGGACACAGCGCTCCAGATGTTGCCTCACCAGGGCTGAATAGAGGGGCAGGATCATCTCCCTTGACCTGCTGGCAATGCTCTTCCCAATGCAACCCAGGATTTTGTTGGCCACCTTGGCCACAAAGACACTGCTGGCTCATGGACAGCTTGCTGAACACCAGCACCAGCAGCTTGTTGACCCCCAACTTGTTGCCCACTAGTCTCCCCCAGTGCAAAGTGATACGTGGGACTCGGGGCATCTCCATTGTGGCTGGCAAAGCTGGGTGTCCCCCTCAGCTGAAGTGCTCTTGTCAACGCTGCCGGTGGGCAAGTGCGCAGTGAGGGCTTCCTGGGAGGCTCCCACAACGCATGCGGGTGGAAAGAAAATAAAACGGTAAATTATATGCACCTGGCAACTATGGCTTTAAGACAAATGTTACTAAATAGCAGAAGCTATAAATTCTGTTGCTCAGCTTCCAGGGGGCCACCCAAGCTGAGGCGTGGCTTGCTCACTCCACTGGGGATGCAGGTCTGACTTTCAAAAACAAGTCACCACCACCAAAGCCAGCAATCATCCTCCATAATTCCATTTCAGCACATACAGGCTCAGCATCTTACGAGGCCTTTCTGAAAACCTGTTGTACCACTGCTGTACCCATGGGCTCGCCTTGCACCTCTGTAATTACAGCTGGGCCCAAACCAAGCAGACGTGTCTGGCCGTGCGTGCAGCCACGGGGCACCTGAGCGTGCTGAGGTTTAAAAACACACCTTCCTTCACTTGCTGGCAACTTCTGCATGGACCTAAGCATCGTGCACAAACTGAATACTATGTCTACCTTGCACCTCCTGTCAGCCTTCATGGCTGAGCTAAGGACCCACCCAGCAGGAGCCTATCCCGGGAAATTTTGCTGAGGAAGTCTCTGCTCTGGAGAATTTACCTTTCCAAATCTAGACAAGGCATGGGAGGGAAATAAACAGGCAGGAAAGGCAGACCAAGTCGTAATTGCCTGCAGTACTAGCTGAAGGCAGCTATAAATGTTACCTTTGCCAAACAGTGCTAAGTTAGAGCAAAGCTGTGCGTTGAAAGTGAATGCCACTTCACATATATTCCTTAAAACGTTGTAAGCATTCTCATAGTGAGTATGCATAGTTGCTTCTTCCCTTTTTCATCTCCTTTCCTCTCCCTTCTCCTCATTCTCCCCTCAGTTAATAATTTACATATTGAGTTTCCCAAGGGAGATACATTATCTTATATCTGTCCAAGCAGTAACAAATACATCTATGGCCATACATTGATATAAGAAGGAAGATGGGCTGCGTGCCATCATCCAGTTCCTCTTGTGGAGATTGAACATTCCCTGCATCAGAGGCAGCACCACGTGCTCGTGTGTTACTCACACTTGTCTCTGAAACCTCAAGGGCTTATACATAATCTCACTAAATTACATACTGGGTTTGGGAGTTTTGGGGAATTTTGAGATTGAGGGAACACACACATCCGGAAAGATTAAGTGCAAGAACCGAAAAAGATGGGTTTAGCCAGTGCTCTAAGGGAATCACAGAATGGTAAAAGGATGGCTTTGAGAATATTAATTTCACCTCTTAATATTCTAAGAATAAGCATAATTTCCTTTTGTATGTACTCTTCCAATATGCAAGGTATATATTTTTACTGTATTTATTTTTATCTCCTTTGCCACTTCTTAAGTAATTGTTCTTAAAATGCAGAAAATAATTATATATTCCTTAGAAGATCAGTAAAGCCCACACGGTTTCTCATTCATGCGCTGTGCATGCCTAAGGAATACAAAACATGAATCTTCTCTGGAAAATAGCACATGGTGAAGGAAAGCTGTTTGACTTAATTGTTTCTCTTTCTGAGCCACATGAAGAAAATGTTAGAAAAATTCTGTCATTTAGTAATGTGAAAGGCATCTCATTTTACCTAGCAAAGTGGGCAACCCAAACAGAAGTTAGCCTGCAAAGCCATTATTTCAATATGAACAAAACAACTCAGTGAGTATGATTTTTTACTACTTCAGGAAGAATTTTCCATAACTTTTAGCCTGTGCCATTTACTTCATAAGCAAAAATACTATTCAAATTCAGGAGTAATAATTAAGGTTGAGGAGACTGCTTTTATCTTCTGCCAAAAAGCCTAACTCTTACAAAGCCTATTATCAGATAGAAAGTGAAAAGAGAAATCTTGACAATTTTAATGGTTCAGCAGGGTTAATAGTAAATCTTCAGAGCATTTCTCTGCCCTAGCTGAGATGTTTCTGGGTCTCACCATGCTTTCAACACACAAGATAGACCTCAGAATGCTACAGACTATGGTTATGAAAGATGCAGATGCCGTCTATATCTCTTTCACCTCCTGACCTGTCTGTTCAAGCACTGCCTGCCTCTGCCATTAAAAAAAAAAAAGGAAAGAGAAAAAAAAAAGAAGAAACCAAAACCTAAATGGTACTTTGACTGGGGATCAATTAACTTAATTGAGGTCCAGTATTTTTAATAAATGCTGCATCCATTAAGAACACAGTGTAAATAGGTGCCATGGTTTAACCCCAGCCAGCAACTGAGCCCCACGCAGCCACTTGCTTACCACCCAGCCAGTAGGACTGGGGAGAGAATTGGTAGAAAAGTAAAAGGTAGAAAACTCGTGGGTTGAGATAAAGACAATTTAATGGGTAAAGCAAAAGCTGCACTCACAAAAAAACAAAAACAAGGAATCAATTCAGTGCTTCCTAAGGGCAGGCAGCTGTTCAGCCATCTCCAGGAAAGCAGGGCTTGATCACATGTAACATTTATTTGGGAAGACAAACACCATCACTCAAAAACTTCTCCCCTCTTCCTTTCCCCCCCCACTTTATATACTGAGCATTACATCCTATGGTCTGGAATATCCCTCTGGTCAGCTGGGGCCACCTATGCCAGCTGTGTCTCCTCCCAACCTCCCACTCACCCACAATTCCCTACCAGCGTGGCAGCACGAAAAGCAGAAAAGGCCTTGGCTCTCTGTAAGCCCTGCTCAGCAATAACAAAAACATCTCCATATTATCAACCCTGTGTTCAGCACAAATCCAAAATATAGCTCTATACCAGCCATTGTGAAGAAAATTAACTCTACCCCATCCTAAACCAGCGTAATACTCATAACTGAGGTGATATTAATTGTCACAGTGGAGACTGATGGTTCCTTTCTAAAATCTGTTTCAGAAGGTACTAAGGAAACAGCCACACTGCTTCTTGATGCACCAGAACTCACCCATGGCAGTCAAGCTGAAGCCCAGCTGGTTTGGAAGAGAAAGGACCTCCAGCAAAGCATGCTGCAGAGAGGGCTCAGCACACAGTAATTATTGTCATCCTGGCTGAATACTGCTTGAATGTGATCATCTTCAGGGCCTGTTGCATTTGCAACTAGAAATGGATGAAATCAAAGGAATGTAAAGGAATGTTGGAGGGAATTTTTAAGCAGCTGGTTTGCTAGTGTGTTCACTGTAGCTTAGATGCAGTCGATTTGACATCACTGTATTAATTTGAATGTAAATAGAAAAATACTGCATATCTAGACTGCAGGGATAGATGTCTTCCTTATAGACTCAGAAAAACAACATGCTATTTAATGGAGTTTTCTGGCAATCATTATGAAAGGTGAGTCTTGTGAGAAGGATTCAGAAACATTTCTATTCTCTGTGAAAGGTTTCCTGGTACAGCTAAAAAACATTTTAAAAGCACTTATTTCCTTGGCTGTTCACTGAAACAGTGGTGCAGTTGCAACTTAATTTGAGGTTTAACTATTAAAGCAAATTATCAGCATTTTGCTGCATGAAGTTATAATACATACCTGCATCTGAAAACATCCCTGTGAAAATGCATTTGTATCTCTTAAATCTTCCCTAGGTCAGCAACCCTTTCCACCAAATAAAGTATGTGTCTAAATGTAGGATTCACGTTTGTATTTTCAGTAACAGTAATTTTGATAAAACTGTTTGCTTAGCAGATACTGAATGACCAAAGTAGTGATTTTTACATCGCAAATACAATTTTTAAAGCCATTATCATTTACATGGTTTCTCTCCCTTCCTCTTCAGTGCCAGATGAGGTAGGTTTGTAGTCACCATCTCCTTCATCGTCTTCAGATAAATTCAGATGGTAATTCTTTTATTTCTGTACTGCCAATTCCAGTGACAAATTATGCTGACCAAAATAGAATTTTGCCTGTGATAATGTTAATTAAAAGATGAATTGTGAATGAGGTGAACAATGACACCCAGTACTTGGTGGATTGATAAGACATAGTTCACTAAGCAAGGCATTATCCAGAACAAAAGAGCACACGGTAATCTGCAAACACAGGTTATTTTAGGAATTTGGTTCAGAATTAGAGTATTAAAAATACTATCTGACAAACTGTAGGCGATTCTTTGTTCCTTGGAGGCACTAGTGCTATAATATCAGCCCTTTTAGCAATAAATCAGAATAAGCTTATTTCTTTTCCCTGCTCTGTCACTGCATGAGCTTAGATTATAGGTGTATAATATTCTAAACATGATGTCAAGGAAAATTATTTCAAAAAAGACACCGAAAGCAGAGCATATTGCATAATAACAGCGAACATAGGAGGCTTAATGAAAGCATAAAGATACTGTGACCATGTTCCCATCTGGTGAATGCTCTCTACAAGTCTAGCAAAGGCAGTTACATAACTGATTTTTATTGCATTAGGCAACAGCAATATTGCTAAGCAAACCGATGTGCAGAATTAGAAAGCTTCTTCCACAGTGGAAATGAAGAAAAAAGACAGAGGAAGGGCTCTCACTTAACATCCAGTAAGAAGGCAGGGCAAGAGGATGTGCATCTTCGTTAGTGGATCAGGTCAGGGTGACAACATGATTTATTCTCATCACGCACTGCCTTAGAAAAAATACAGTGCCAACTCAGTCCATGATAATTTCAGTGCTTTCCGCAGTGTAACGTGTCAACAGTCTAGAGCTCGAGCTGGTAAGTTAAAACACCAGCCTCTAAAAGAGATTTAATGGGAGCTAAGATAATAGTCTCTAATGAGTTGCATAGGGGGAAAAATTAACATGGGAGCAAAGGGAAAAAAAAACTACACATGCAAAAATGTGCCTGATCTCATCTGTTTTCACTGTAAATTCAGAACACTGCTAGTGTGTATTTAGACACAGCAGTTAATACAGGCTGGGGGATGAACAGATCAAGAGCAGCCCTGCCAAGGACTTGGGGGTGCTGGTGGATGAAAAGCTGGACATGACCCAGCAATGTGCACTGGCAGCCCAGAAAGCCAAACGTGTTCTGGGCTACATCAAAAGGACCCCGGGCAGCAGGCCAAGGAAGGGGATTCTGCCTCTCTGCTCCCCTCTGGTGAGACCCTTCCTGCAGTGCTGTGTCCAGCTCTGGGGTCCTCAGCCCAGGGAGGACATGGACCTGTTGGAGAGAGTCCAGAGGAGGCCACAAAGATCGTTAGAGGGATGGAGCACCTTTCCTATGGGGAAAGGCTGAGAGAATTGGGATTGTTCAGCCTGGAGAAGAGAAGTCGTTGGGGTGATCTAATTGTGGCCTTCCAGTACCTGAAAGGATCCTACAAGAACAATGGAGAGGGACATTTTACAAAATCATGTAGGGACAGAACAAGGGGGAATGGCTTCAAACTGAAAGAGAGTAGATATAGATTAGATACTAGGAAGAAATTATTTATTGTGGGAGTAGTGAGGCACTGGAACAGATTGCCCGGAACAGTTGTGGATGCCCCATCCCTGGAAGTGTTTAAGGCCAGGTTGGATGGAGCTCTGAGCAACCTGGTCTAGAGGAAGGTGTCCCTGCTAACAGCAGGGGGTTTCAAACTAGATGATCTTTAAGGTGCCTTCCAACCTAAACCATTCTAGGATTTTAGGATACAATGAGGTCTGTGAGCTGGTACCAAAAAAGTCAATGTTTGTGGTGCAGGGGTGGTCAGCTTTAACATCCAGGAACGTGCAGGAACCACTTGAAATTTGTGTACAGCTAACGCCCTTCCCCTGCACTTATTGAACAATGAACATACAGGCTTATGTTGCAACCTTCCCCTTTGCAGGCCTTTCTTGCATGTGGTTGACTATTTTTAAAGTTTGGACAGACAATTATTCTTGAGATTTCTGCCAGTTGTGTTTGCATGGCAAACAAAGTGGCAGGAGGGGGCGTATGCAGAGAGGCAGTCAGCCGTGTGAAGTGTATGAAGTGCAACTGTTGACGCTGCGTTGCCGTAGGACCAGACCTTTAGAACCCCTGCTCTAAGAAAGAGCAGTCACGGTATTAAGCATCCACTGCAGCGCAGGGAAGTGCACTGTCAAAGTTCGGGGCCTCAAAGCTGTTCCAGCGGGTGTAGGACATGGTGAGGTAGGCAGGTTGAGCAGTCCTCCTGAGCTGTGCCCGCTGTGGTGGCTCCCCGCAGGAGCCTCCGGCGGGAGGAGCGGGAAGAGGCCGCTTCTCCTGGCTCTTCCCGCAGCCGGCGCCAGGTGCCGGCAGGCGGCGCGGGCGCGGCGGTGCAGCAGCGCCCCTCTCCCGCCGCTCCCAGCCCGCGCTCCCGGCTCCTGGTCGCTCCAGCCTGCTGCCGGAAGGGTGTGGGTGGCTGCTGGGGCTGGAGCAGCCATGCGACTTCACTTTTTGTCTTTTTTTTCCCCCTCCTCTCAAATCAAGCTTTAACTGCTTAGTGGCTGATTCTTCGGGAAATTCAAGGCATTTTTGGAATGAGTCAGGTGTTTGAAGAAGAGAAATGTGCTGTGCGATGCATGGGGTCCATGGATAGGGCTTTGGGCGGTGGGAGAGGCAGAAGAGGGAGAAAGCAGAAGTGGCCAAGGAGTTGCCTGCAGAGATGGACGGCAGGATGAGTGCTGCAGTTATCCTTTGGGAGAAGAAACTGGAGCAACCTCCTGTAGCAAAATCCCTGCCTACAGCACTGCAGAGGAGCTTGAGTGTCATGAGCAGCTGGGCATCCGATGGTGACACTCGGTGACAGTGCTTGTTCTTGGCTGATGGAGATCAGAACTGGTACTGAAACGCTGGAGAAAGAGTTCTTGATTCCATCTGAAGCCACATTTATGTGCAGCTATGCAGGGGATGCACAAAGGAAATGGGAACATACAGCCCACAAGCAAAAGCAGGGTGGATGAAAGATTTATCTGGGAATATTAAAATGCTTTGAACGAGTGAACTAACTCTTCTTCTTTTCCCCTTCATTCACACAACGGAGCAATTTTAAATTAGAACCGGTTGTAACAGATTTAATTTAGATCACCATGGTGCCTAGTATAATGCTACAGCATATTCTAGTTTATCTTTTCCCCCCCATTTTAAAGGGCTAAACAGTTTTTAAATTGTGTATTTGTTATAAAATGTATGGCTGCTGGGCAGTCCTAACCAATTAGGAATTTTTTACTGCACCATGATTAATTTTGTTAGATAAAACTACTGAAATACAACTGAAGGTAGAAATAAAAAGCATTTAAGTGCTCTACAGCCATGATTTACTCTTCAGAGATGCATTTAACGCTGTCTCCGGCAGAACAGCTTCATCCATTTTCCAAACATTCATTTGTTTATTTCAAGATTAGTCTCAGTTATAAACAGACATTAAATCACCTCCAGGCCCTAATACATTGTAATGAAGTATTGTAAACCATGTAGTATGTTGGTTTAAACAATGTAATCAGAAAGCAACAAAACCATTTTCTCCTGGTTCTTGCTGGCTCCCTGACTTCTGTCTGTTCAAAGAAAAGTTCTTTTTAGTCTGTAAATGTCAAGGTCACTCAGAGGTCAAGTTTGTGCTTTTGAGCCGTGGTTCCTTTTAGGTTATTGGCTTTGTTTTATTACTGAAAGGAACCATCCATTTTGGCATATAGAGCAAAGAAGTCATGTAATCCTATTAAATACAAAACCAACATGTACAAATAATGGTGAGGGTTTGACAATTGCACAAAAGCCCCCTTTTCTGCCCATAGTTAAGCCTGCACTGAGTAATTAGTGGTCCTTCCATGAGCCTGTCTACAGTGGGAAAACTGCTTAACTAGTTTTCAAAACACTTGCTCAAAAACTGGCTGAGAGCCCCTTTTGGGCAAGCTGGCATCCTTCTACTGCAATGCTCAGGAATGCGAGGGGACAGAAGTGGCTACCTGTTGCTTTCCATCTCAGAGCAGAACATGGCACAGAAGGAGACAGGCACAATCCTAGGCAGAGGATCCTTGGAAACAGAGAGAATTAATTAACAAAGGAGGAGGAAAGCATCTTTAGACAGTTAAGGATAAAAGGAGGTACTTTAAGTTATTAGAAAATAAACTTGGTTTGTTGGCAGCAGAGAGAAGAAGTGGAAAGCAGAGGTTACAGCATGCAAGTTGAGATGTAAGTGGATCATTATGTACTGGGCACAAAATCTAAGACATAAAAAATTAACAACAAATAGCTCACTGATTTCTCTATGAAGAATGTTTATGCATAGTGCAAGGTCAGTAGAAGCAAAAATTAGGAAGAGGAAATAAGATATAATCAGAGTTTAAAATGGAGCAAAGAAAGTGTAGAACGATTTAAAGAAAACTGTCCTCAAAGTGGTATCTACACAGAGGTAATTGAGGGAAAATGCTGAGGATTTTCCTGGTCAGTTTGTTAGGATCAGATGTGAATGATGGGCTTGCCATGCTGTCCATTCTGCTTGTTACTTCTTTGAGGACAGTCAGCTACAGTATGTGAAAACAACTGAAGGTTGCAAACCCCAGTTTTCATAAACAACATTCATAACACTATTTTCACATCCCTCAGACAAGCATATAGGTTATCACAACTTTAAAATCTCTGTCTGCTGGCAAGACAAAACATTACCATCCTAGAGTGTATGCAAACATAAGAACTGACTGGATCTACTACTAATAAAGAGAGATGAGCTGATTGAGAGTACAGATAGCAATTGCAGATAAGATGAAGAACTGCGTGAAATGTAGGCAGGAGCTGCAGAAATGAACCCCAAGACAGACATACAATTGAATGTAACAGACATTACAGAAGTGGAAATGGGAAACTGAGAAATCTATATTACCCGGATTGTGAAACAAGCCTCACAAAAGGCCAGACAGTAAAAGTTTCTGGCCTATCATATTGCAAGGACAGATAGACAATAAAGATGCTTGAAGTTTAAGTGTGGAACAGGTCCAAGATCTTCAGATAGTCTTCTAATAGGAAGGGAAAAACACTGGCACACCACCAGGGAAGGACCTCCACACAGGACTGCTCCTTAAACACAGACTCAAAAGGTTTTTGGCAGACACTTCAGTGAGAACAGCCTCTAATGGCGCAGTCTTAAAACAAGTCTGGAAGAAGTCTCACTCAACCCTGGGTTTGCTTCTTGGGTTGAGCATATTTTAAGAAGGCCACAATTTCAGTATGAGTAATTAGGGCTGAATTTATTTTTTTGCCCTCCTTTGTTCCCAGTGCATCACTCAAGTAGTGCAAAAAAAGTGAAATACACCCACAACTCCTCATCTGGGGATTTCCTCAACTGATATACAATCAACGTATAATTAGCTTCTTTGCCCCTGTCTGGGGTGCAGAGGAATTATCAGTGCCTCAATCTTCAGCTATTGCTAGCTGCTAGATTAGTCAGCTGCCATGGGACTCAAAAATCCATGGAGCTGTACTTGTCCTCCCAAGGGGGTTTAGAGGATGTGTTGGCATGATAAGAGGACACAAAAGCTGTAAAATATACACCCAGAGAAATGCAAATGCATGCCTTGTTGTTGTTTTTAGAATTTCTGAATAAAGTGAAATGGATTATGCAGATCAACACATCAACTAAAGCAAAAGTTGATTGAGAAACCTCTTTTCCCTCCCCATATTTCTTCAAGCTTTTCTAGCAAGCTGGCAATGCTGTGGGTACTGCAGACTCCAGAGATGAGCCTTCTGGTCCCTAGGTTATCCAGTTGTTATTGGTGGGTTCCCAGCGAGCTCTCAGACATGGGAGGACCACTTCATACTACCCATGGCCAGAAGAAAACTTTGGAGAGTTTTACTGGAAAATTCCACACTTTAGTGACCCAGAAGAAGGTCTCTTCTTTTTCACCTCTGAAAAAAATCTCATGTCCAATTTGCACCATTACCTCTTTTCTCAACAGAACAGACACAAAAGTCTGAGACCTTTAGTCTCACAGACCTAAACTTGCATCAGGAGCACTACAGGAGATTGTTTTGGGGATCCCCTGTTTAATTTCCCAATGTCCATATTAGTTTGGAGATTCACAGGCCATTTGATTGTGATGGAGGTACTTTCTTCTTCTCTAGAAGCAAAATTGGTCCATCAGAAAGACTTCACATATTTACATATACCTGGATTTGTCATCTGCTGCCCTTCAGCTACTGCTGGCAAAACTCTCTCAGGTATAGAGCAAGTTGGTTTTCCTCTAACTATTAATTTTGTTAACCTGCTTTAAGAGGGTTCCTTGCAGTTCCCTGTTTCACTGCAGCTGTATAGTAACTCCACTGCATTTTCTGCTTTCTGTTTTTCAGTGCAGCTCTCACCTCCTCAAGTGTTTTGGGGCCACCAAACAAAAACACTGACACAGAAATGTAAAGGAGCTTGTCTTCTACTGTAAGTGCATTCCCATCACTGTAAAATTGTGAAATGATACAGCTTATTTCCATTTGATGATGTAAAGTGCCCTACATCACTATAAACAGAATATACTGTGTATATATATTGGATATACAGTGTGAGTCTAGCCATGTGAGTTAATAGCATTTTTAAATCTTGACAGCTGTATCCCTACAGTTTAAATGTATATCAGCCCACTGTCACATATGTAAGAAACAAATAAGTAAGACACAGTGAGACCTTGAAATAACTGGTATATATGACTATAAAGGCTTGTATAAAAATTCAGGTTACAGTTCTGAATGGAAAAGTTCAGAGCAGAAGATGTGGATGGCTGTTTTAAATTACTTCAACAAAACTTACACAGAGTACATTCAACTTTGAATTAAATCAGCAAAATAATTTGCTTCTGTGCTGAGGAATATGAAATAGAAAACAGAAATGGCTGAAAGTAGGGTGACGGGATGACAGGGATAGTTCTGATCAGAGGTGGCTGTCTGTGCTCTTCCACACAATATGCAGTATGCTATTGCCAATATTGCATCCACTTCCAACAGACAAAATTCTGAAAAAGGAACAAAACTTTAGTCTTGATCTCAGTTGTCAGTGTGGTCTTAGACACATTGCACGTTATGATAGAGAACCACAGTGACTTAATCATATCTATATTGAGATATTATCCTTCTGTTACAGAAAGTTATTTAGATTAACTGTAACTTAAAGTTAATATGCCAGGCTTCCTTCTACTCTCACCATACATCTTTTCTATAACAATTTATTTTTAGAAAACTTTTGATTGTAATCAGCTTCATTTTTCCTTCCTGTACTCAAAAGTAGGATTTCTCTTGTTCAACAAACACATTAGAAATTAGTTACAGCTCTCTGTAGCAAGCCGTCCTAAAGCCTCTTCTTTATATATCAATTTTACCACAGATTTTTAAAGCCAAGAGAAAACAATTCGGAAAGATGGGTGGGGGCATTCAACATAAGTAGTAGGAGACAGTACCTTAAATCTGTCATTTCCATGGATTTCACTGGATTTCAAGTTGATGGTGTCTCTGTAAAAGCAGGTTTCATTAAACAGTGTGATTGAATTGAATCTTTGTCTGCAAGCAGGACTATGTATTTCTTTCCAGCAGTACAACAGCAGCACATTTAGAGCAAGGTGTGCCTCTTCATAGAGCAGTTTTCAGCTGTTACCACCAGAAGCGCATACAAAGCCAGTGGGATAAAGCTGCTTGCATGTCAGCCAAAGCTCCAAACATTTCAAATTGGGCATAAGATTTACTTGAACATAACTGGTCAGTCTTCGAGACATAACAAGGTGCAAAGACTTAGGAGAATTTTTTTCATACTTATCTCTGCAGCTATGTTTCTGGACGACACTGGACCACCTCTGTTCCCTACTTTGCCCATCTGTAAAATGGGGACAGTATTACTGGCCCCTGATTGTATTTCCAACTCAGATCCACAGTGAATGGTTTTAAAGTGCGGAATAGCTCAAACCACACCATCAACTTAAAATCTGGAAATTATTGAAAAAAAAATTTACTCATTTTAGTTTTATAAAAATACATGAGTTTTCTATGTTTATGCATTCATAATTTACAAATGCATGTAATATAATTTATTTATTATGTGTATATTAAACAAATTTGTAAAATTACAAATACATATGTCAGTGTATTGTATAAAATAAAACATTTCCTCTTTTCTGGCATGTGAAAAAGCCACACAAAGTGGAGCATTGCTCACTAGGACAAGACCCTGCAAGATGGCCCATGTCACTGTATCTCTTGTGCGCAAATGTACATGCCCACTGATTATTCCTAACAGCATGATACTATAAGCAACTCTTCCAAGAGGAACGGGAACTGGCACAAACCAAATGAAGCAAGAATGTCTCTAGCTCATTTTCCTCTCTAGGGTTCATATGCAGTTGCAAAACACATAATAGTACTGAAAAAAAGTCTTTAAGTCATCACTGTTTCTCACTTGCCTATCTGTAATTTCTTTACCAAAACATTCCTAAACACTTTACATGGTTTAATTTGCTTCAGGACATCCCTGTGAAGTCGTGTTGTATCTCCCATGTGCCCAACTGCAGGGAGATGCAGGAAGGTCAAGGCCATGTCCCGCCAGGAGGATCCCTCATCCAGCAGCACCCAGCTCCACCAGCACTAGGCCAGAGCCGCAGGGGCTCAGCAGCTACTGCAGGTTGTGCTGAAGGAGCAGCTCAGTGGCTCAGTGACTGACTTACAGATGGGCAGCTCTAAGCTTTGCTAAAAGGTTCCTGCAGTTGAAGTTGAGAGAAAACTAGTGCTTGTGGATTTCCAGAGCTGACTGCAGTGCAAACAGCTGTGCAGGTTCAGTTTTCCTTTAATTTTATCCACTACCTGGACCAACCTTCTTAGAGAGCATCTTATCTGCCAAATGAGATAGCAGCTGTGGCTTTGTGACAATTAGAGGCAATTTAAACTGGTGTGGCTGCAAATCCCACTTTTGAGCACACAGTCCTGCCTCCTTTTCTGTTGCTTGTCTGGCTGACTCAGTGAAGCTATGGGAAAAATGACAGGGCATTTCTGCCAGCACTGAGAGGTAATTTGGCTCACCAGGGAAGCAGTGTCAGCGTTGGGTGCAAACAGGAGGCAAACCCACTCAACTGGAGGCAGTAACTTGCCTATGGGATAGCACAATTCCCTATTGTTTTACCCTTTATGGCAAGACTAATAGCATCATTTAGGTTGTAAAAGACCCTTAGGATCATTGAGTCCAACCATTGACCTAACACAACCAAATCCACCACTCTCCCTTAGCACCATATCTTGCATATCTTTTAAATCCCTCCAGGGATGGTAACTCCACCACTTCCCTGGGCAACCTGTTCCAATGCTTGACTACATTTTCCATAAAGAAATTTTTCCTAATACCCATTCTAAATCTCTCCTGGTACAACTTGAGGCCATTTCCTCTAGTTCCATTGCTTGTTACTTGAGAGAAGAGACCAATCCCCACCCTGCTACAGCCACCTTTCCAGTGGTTGTGGAGAGCAATGAGGTCTCCCTTGAGACTCCTTTTCTCCAGGCTAAACAACCCCAGTTTCCCCAGCCACTCCTCATAAGACTTGTGCTCCAGACCCTTCACCAGCTCTGTTGCCCTTCTCTGGACATGCTCCAGCACCTCAATTTTTTTCTTGTAGTGAGGGACCCTATGAGCAGGGCTTTCACCAGCAGTCTGAATGAAAGCAGCATGCTTTCATCCTCTTCCCTCCTTGGCACATTTCCTGCACCATTCCTTATGCTCTGCAATCAGCAAAGCAATCTGGCTGAAAGAGAAGAATAAAATTTAAAAGTCTTACTTCCAGAATTAATTTTCAAATGGAAGCAGCATGGTCTGAGATCAGATTAGGCTGCTGGTGAAATCCGTGACTTCACCTCATGTCTGGAATCAGAGCAGCCACTTCACTGGGCAAGAGGCAACTTAGACCAGCAAGGCTGGGATGTTGCTCTTCTGACACAGGCCTGCTCCTCACCCAGGTGGTGCAAGTGGACAAAGGGATGTATGTGGTAGTTTGCAGTAGTTGGGGTCCTGATGCATTTCTACTTAAAATTATTCAGCTCCATTTCAACCCTTGACTTTTTTTCTAACTTGCAGTGGATGTGGTCAGAAGTGACATCGAAGAGGGCAAAATGTTTTATCCTGGAAGCTCTCCATGTCCTGAGCTTCCCGGAGAGAGGACCTACGGGGGAGAAACACCACACCCCAACATACATGAAGGCAAGAGCACCAAGGCGAGAGCAGGGTTGTTAACATTACTTTGGAACAAAGCAGAGATACTGTTTCTTGAGCACAGGGACAACCTGGAATTACGCATTTGCTGTTCTCTGAGCAAGCCCATCGCCAACTGTGTTTGGGTTATGGGAAGATGTGACTCCTTCCCTTTTAATGCACAGGGAATGTGATCAGAAAACACACGTTTGGCTTTTTAAACTATTTTAAACAGCGTCACTCCTGTAAGACCCCAGTGTGTCTTATGCATCTAACAAGAAAGTGACAAATGACTGACTAAATCCAAAGGATTCAGATTATACTAAACTGATTTAGAAGGGAAAGAACGAGAAACTTCATGCTGGAAAACTCACAAATTGAAAAGAAAAATCAAGGTCAAGCATTTGACCAAGGGGTGGATCAGTAATTACACCAAAACAACAGGTAGCAAAGGGCATATTTGTAATCTCTTGAAATTTCCATAATGGCTTTTATTTTTTCTGGAAAAGAAGGTTATAATCTCAATTACAAATATAATGTCCACATTATGTCGAATGTCAGGTTCTGAAAATTGAACTTGCTTTTAAACCTAAATGTATCAGTACACTTTATGGCTCAAAAGCTCCCCCTTGAAACAAATCTAAGCCTGTCATTAGTCTTGTTCAATGAACTCTGATAATTACAGTCTGATTATTTATTTTTAGGATAACACCCACCATTCAAAATTCAATCTGGAAACAGGCATCTAAAACCAAGAAACTGGATGAACATCCGTATTTTGGCTGCTGTGACTTTGACCAGTAAGATACTTGCATAAATGTGATTTTTTTAAGGTGTCTTAAGTGGTTTTATTTTAATGACTCCAGTTGTTGAACAAAGATATTTTGCCTCCTACCACAGCCATACTATATTTTCTTCAGCATTGTCTTTCTTGGAAAGCCTACAAATTCAAGGCAAAGCCTTCTAATAAAAACTAAGGCGTTTGAGAAAATAATGACACAGCAATTTTGTGCCAGAAAGGAATGAATCAGGAGAATGATCAGAGACCTCTGCCACTTCTAAACTTCTGTCATGCTTTCATTTCTGAAACAACCCCGCTTAGAAAAAAATTATAATGCATTAATTGCTAACAAGACTCTGGCGGAGTGATGGCAGTTACCGTAAGACGTTTGCTGCCTTTGTGTTGTTGGGAAGCAGTGGAAGGTTTTGGAAGCAGCTGCACGTCCCCGCCGACTTGCTGCAGGGCTTCCCTGGCCCTCCCCGCCCCACGGCCCCCCAGCTCCGCCTGCGCTGCCCTCCCAGGGAACTCACCAAAATGGCAGGAACTTAGCCCAGAGAGGGAATAGTACTCTGGCTTGGCGAGCTGAACCAGCTCGGCGGGCAGGGAAGAGAGGGCAAGGTCTCCCTCTTCTGACAGCAGCAAGCGGGCAGCTGGGCCGGCCAGGACCTCAGCCCGGCCTGAGAGCTCCCGGCTCACCCACTCGCCAGGTATCACTGCCGAATCCTTGTTGAACAACATCACGACAAGCCCATAGAATTATTCTGAGGTTGAACACTGTAAATAGCAGTCTGATTTTTTTATTCAAAAGTGGGAAGCTTGATACTCAAATCCTTAAAAGATTAGAAGAAAGATCAGAAAAACTGAGAACACAAATTAAGGCTTTGTGCTTTTGATGGAGACCAACTCATAACTGGCAGGATAAACACAAAGAATGCAGTCTGGCTATAGCCAGCCCACACAATTTTATGGAAATGTTGTCCAGAGCTAAGAGTTTTGTGTAGCTAAACTTGTTATGGCAGAGTAAGATGAGTCCAATTTATAGCATGTCAGAAGGCTGCTTGATTATCACAGAATATTCTGAGTTGGAAAGAACCCACAAGGATCAGCAAGTCTGACTCTTAAGTGAATGGCCCATACTGGGGGCAAACACACAATCTTGACCTTACTAGCACCATGCTACAACCAACTGAGCTAATGAGTCTTCATTCAAATTTAAATTAGACATTTGCTTCCATTTTGAGTTATAGCACAAACCCTTGTGTTTCAGGTAAACCAAGTAACACCTAGCTGATTCAACTGAGATTTGCTTGTATTGATTAGGTGGACAAGTAGAGATGCCGAGACAAACCTAGAAAGACTATTAAATTCCATTGCTTATTTTCAGAGGTCATTTTGGAAATCACAAGTAATATGGGCTATTCTGGGTTTCAGACTAGACACAAAAACCAAACAGAGGCAAGGCACATGTTGAGTTGAGGTTTTAATTCTATTTTCAACATAGTTTATATGACATAGGACTCCAGCAAGCAAACAAGCCAACCATTGAATCCAAAACTCAGCATAGATTTTTGCATAGCTCAGCACAGAGAACTTACAATATCTGAATGGTATTTTTCAGTTAAGTAAAAATAAAATTAGAAAATTAGTAGCTGGCTGGGGGAAAAAAAAAAGCGCCTTTCTTACATTTTCGTATAGTTCAAAGAAATTTAATAGCCAATGGGTGATATCATACTTTTTCACTCTTGCTCTAATCTGCACTGTAAATCAAAACAATCTCATAAAAGGTTAAATTATTAAGAACAGTGGCCCGATGGAAGTGTCATGCAACCAGGAAACCAGGATGACCATAAAAAGAAAATGAGGCTGCTGGTAACCATTATAATGTAAGCCTGAATCACAAATGCTAACACCAAAGACCTTTTTCTGTTCCAGTTATAACCCTTGAGAGTTTTGTCTGTTGGGTATTTTTTCCCTCTTTGAAGGCAGAAGTAGGCCTATAACCATCCCCGTTTCAGTTTCTCTCTTCCCAACCATGCTTTCTTACAATCTGTCATTGTCCGTGAGCTTAAACAGAGCACTGCATAAGCTGTATGCATCACATATCTGTCCCCAAGATGTAAAATCTTTCCCTGCGAGGGAACATTTTGGTGCAATCTAATGCAAATGCTGAGCCCAAGGGAAGCAGGACCGATGAGGTATTTCACCAAAATATTTCTGTGGAATTAAAAAAAAAAATCATTTACGACTACCAGTGGCAAAGATCAGCGACCACAGGAGCAAGTTCCTACATGGCTCGCTGTATTAGAGAATTAACTTCTAAATTAACCCGAAGCGGAGGAGCCGCCCTGGAGCCGGAGGCGGCTCCGGCAGGCGCAGCAGCCTTTCCCCGCTCAGGGCAGGAGAGCTCCCGGGTGAGAGAGAGTGCGCCTTCACCGCGGCCACTTTCCCCCTCGGGCGCCGTGGGGCTGGGGGAGGCCGGGCCAGCGCCCGCAGCCCCAGCCCCGACACGGCTGCCCCACTCCGCATGACACCCCTGGCGCCAGGGGAGCAGCCCCTCCACCTCAGCCCCTCGGCGGCGGGACCCCTCGGCCCCAGGGCTGGCGCGGTGTCGTCCCCCGGCGCCGCCGCCCGAGCGGGAGCGGGAGCGGCCCCCGGCCCCACCGCCCTGC